>ML269113.1:0-81970 GCA_005239495.1 Nicotiana undulata
AGCTACAAAGTGCTCCAAAAGCCGTTTGATCCTAGTGTACTTTTTGCAAAGATTCACAAGGGTGTTATTTAGCTTTATGCGACACCAAATATGTTATCCTTTTGTGTATGGTAGTTCAGATTTCAGAATCACATAAAGTAATTTAAATATACTCCTTTTAAATGCCATATTAAAGGACATACACCTCTTCATTGTTTTCTACATCTTATGTTGCATCTAGATTATTTTTGGAAAATATTTGTTGACGGATTTATAGAAATTATTTTCTCATATGAACAGAAGGTTATCTTTTTCCATTTTAAGAATTAAACGTGCGAAAGTGTTTACTCTTTATATGACATTAGAAAATTATTAGTTGAGAAAATAAATGTATTTTTACATGGATTTAAAAATAAATAAATAATAGTGTATGTATTTATTTTATGTTGTATCGTATGACCACGATAGTAGAATGTATAAAGTATATTAAAAATAAGTAGAATTTTAAGTAATTTGAAACATTTCTAATTATGCGGGTAATTGATTAATTACCGAGTTACGGGATACTACCTAATTACCTAATAAGAGGATAAGGATTAAATTACCCCACCCCACGTGGCAGAAAGACACTTCCTACAGATATGACTCTTAGCCATTCTTGATAGGTGGTAGATAATGTGTTACCAAAACACTTTATTTCAAGTTTTTTTTTATATTCATTTTCTTTTTTTTGTTTTATTAGAAAGCTTTTGTTGTTGATAGTAGATAATTTTATCAGTCATCTCAATACTGATATTACCCAAATCTGTTGCGGTATATTCAAAATAATACAAAGAGCATTTTAAGAGTGACTGGCATAAGCATAACCTAAGGCGAAAAACTGGCCAACTCCCTCCACTTACAATGGAAGAATGTATGGCAAACCTGGAACTTGGAGACTCGAAGGCTGATCTTAAGGAATATTCATTTTAATGTTTTGATGAAACTGTTACTAATGGTTAGGATTGATAATGCACAAGTGACGTATTTTTTTTGGCTCGCAAGTATATTGTGGTGCTTTATTGTACATGAACTGGTTTTCCTTTTGACCAGTAATTGTGTGATTAAACTAAGCTTGGACTAGTCTCATTTTTGTTTAAAATAAAATGGGACATAATTCACTGCATCCGTTTGATACTGCATTGAACATAATACTGAATGTGTGGTGAAGTTTAGAGGTATTTCCAAGAGCATCGGCTCAGGTATGTTAAGTCTATCCCTTCTTTCTTTTGGCATGATCTAAAGTGAAACAAACAAAAACAATACGCTATTTCATAATAAATCTACTCCTAGCAACTAAGGTTGTGTCACGCCCCCTTTTCCTCGCACGGGTTAGGTACGGAGAGATCGGGTTTATGACATTTTTGGACAACTCCTTAAAGGAAAGGTTTAAGGAAGAGTCGCCACCTAACAATTTTTATGGTGCGTTAGGGCACCTAGAGTAAATTACTCATGAACTAGTTTGCATTACCAGAGGTTGGGTAAGGGCTTGAAGTTATCCCAAGGGGAAGGTGTTAGGCACCCCTCAAGATCCACAACTGTGGGTCCCATCTAAGAAGTTTTGTGAATTTGGACGGTGAACAAGTAGCAAGTAAGGTTCATATAAGAGGGGATTTCAAACAAGGCATAATTTATTAAAAGTTTTGAAAACATTACAAAATATTCAAAGAAATTATCCTAGGTTTAAAGTAATACGGATCACATCAATGCAATACCCGGTATGTCACACCTCGAAGAGGCAGCTACACGTGGTATTAGCGCACCGATCATCATATCCGTATTCTACCCTTCCCACCCCGTAGAGGTTATTTAAAATACGCGTGTTGGTCACGAAATCTTATTGCGTGCTATTACCCGCCCCATCATATAAGTCCTGGAGGGTATTTAGGACTACTATTCCTACAAGGTGAGTACTAGGCTGAACCCCTAGGTGTAAAGGACAAAATGCTAAGCGACATACATAACAATAAATAGGACTACATGTATGGGAACACATAAGGGAAAATAATGGCTCATAGATCCCTCCCCAAGTAAACATGTAAACAGCACGTCTCAATCACAATCATAGTCTCAAAGACAGGATTTAAAGCAGAGGTTCTTGAGCTGGAAAACAGTAAGTTTTGATAGTCTTAGTAAAGGATATGTTTTGAAAACTTAGTAGTGAAAGTAGAAGGTTCGGTTAAGACTGAGTAGTTTAAGAGGGTGATTGATTTTAAGAGTGCAGTAATTTAGAGACAACAACAAGAATTAAAAGTGCATAGCAGTCTGAAAGTTCCCAGTACAGAGACATATAACTTTTAGAAAATCAGTAATCAGGAGCGAGAACAGAATTAAATAAGACATAGCAATTTTGAACAAGAATGACTTACTTTGAAATCCAATAGTAATAAATGAAGGTAAGAACCAGTAACTTACAAGAGTACAGTAAAAGGAGTGTGAATAAATTACTTCAGAAAATAGTAGTTTAAAATATATAGGGCAAGGATAAAAAGAGAACGATTTTGGGCAGAGTGAGTTATATCTGAAACCCAGTAACTTTGAAACCAAAATAGAACGAGAATCAGATAAAACTTCAGTAAAGGGGAAGTAAATGCATGACTTCAAGATTCTGTGATTTAAAAAGACAGAGTAGGAGTTTTAGGGAAAAGTAGAGTGAGTATTCAGAAAAGATACAAACAAGAGTAAAAAGCAGCAAAGTTTAAGAATTTTAAAAGAGGCTGATTGGTTTTAAAAGACCACTTTTAAATACAGGCAAGGCATAAAACAATTGATTTTGGTTTTAATAAATATTAGACCTAAGGTTTGCCTGGGCGTCTGAAATATAAATATTGATCGTTCGTTTTAAAATAGGTGAAATGCAGATCTTTAACTCTGATTTTAAAGACATGGATAATACCTTGAACACAATGTTGAGTTTGCAGAAAATGTTTTAGCCGTTTAATACATTTTCGTAAAGTTGTTAAATTTGAAACATACTTTCTAGGCGTTTAAAAGAAATAAACTTAAAACAGACATGCTGAAGGTAAGTCCTAGGAAACATGGTATCTACTGCACACGTTTATACCTAAAACTTGATCTATAGAGGTAGTACTTATGAAAATGCAGCAGTAGTAGTGTGATAGCAGTTTATTGCTTCATTATAGTTAACTGTGAACATGATCTATAAAATAAACATGAATATGGTAGAGATACTGAAGTAAACAACCTGAACATGGTTTCTAATGCATGGTATGTATGTCCTAAGCATGCTATCTATTGCACACATAGGTAATGTAAATCCTATGGTCATGGTTTCTATCCATACTATATTAAACATGCATAGTCCCCTCCCATATTCACTATCCAGCCCCAAGTATTCATTTACAGATTATTACAAACCAAGAATAATGAATTACATTACTAAAAGGAAAATAAGAAGCTACTTCTATAGGGAGCCTTCAATCAGGCCCATATCTTCCAACCTCAATCCTTTCGAGTTTCACAGCCTTTCATGGTCCGGGTGCGGCAAAGTTCCCTAAGGCCCTCGTGGGTCCCTGGACAATACTCGCACCCAGACATAATTGCCAAAATTTGAACATGTGCAGTGTGGAATTACCCGCCTCAGTGTGTCAAAGTTCAGAGGGAACTCAAGAGGTTCCCTAAGCAATGCTCACCATGAGGGGGGTGGAACCTAAGCTTCTAGGAATAGTGTGAAGTGCCAGAAATGAATTTAAAAGAGGGGTTTAAAGGAGGCAATGTTTGAAAGAGATTCAATTAAAAGAAACTTTATAACTAGAGAGTCATTTTGGAAAATAGCTTTTGAAAACAGCAATAGGATCACACGGAATCCTAAAACAATTTCAGCAACACAAAGAACAGCCTTCACATAAGGCTAATGGGAGTTGGGGACAAATAAATCACATAATAGACAGAAGTTCTTGCAATTAATGCAGATGATGATACACAGATTCAAGAAAACACTTGATTTAAACATAGTTGCAGAAATCAGAGAGTCATTAGGGAATCAGGAAACAACAGGATTCAATACCAAGCAATGACATTATCAACTTGGGACACTAACCTACTAGATGCATACTAGAAATGAACAATAACATATAAGCATGAGTCTATTTATTGATTCAATTATAGAAAAGAGCTAAGACATGATTGGCATTCATAGATGAAATAAGAGATTACTCACATGTTGAACAACAGAACCACAAATAGAAGAAAATCAGGAATATGATAAACTGAAACAATAGGAAACACATTGGTTTAGAACTTGAATCGTAATTAGAACATACTAGTAGAAAGGAAGCAAGCAGAATGGAAGAGCAACAGTAAGAGCACAATGGTTAGCCTTGGCTTATATCCGGCTAACAGTACACAAGAGCAAAAGAAAAGTAATAGAACAGAGAGCTTTTGTGAGAAAGAGAGAGCTTAGAAAAACAAGTATGTCCCTGTTATTGAAAGAGTGAAAGTACTTATAGTTTCGAAAGATAGGCAGGAAAATGTAACAAATAATGGTTCAACACAATTATGGGAGTAAACCCCAATCAGAATCCACTAATTCAAGTACTCCCTTTAATTAAGGGGTCATTGTTCAAACGGTAAAATAATAGTATAAGGAAAGAAAAGTCGTGCAAGGAAAGAGATTTACCAAAGTATAAGGAATGTAATAGAGGCTAAATTCAAAATACTCTAATTAAGGAAAGCGTATATGAATTAATGTGACAGAATTACCTATATAAATAAGGCAAGAAATTCTAGAGATCAATAGAGAATCTCGAGTGAGATTCAAATCACAGTGAATCAGTATCAACCAAGGAGAATATCACATATGAGCGGGCTAGGCATAATATAAACCAGGAAAGACAAGAAATCAACATGTCTTAATTAAGGAGGTACTTAAGAATCAGTAGAGAGCATCACGCAAAAATCAATGCAATACCAATCACAAAGGTTTAGGGATTCGAAAAAATGGAACAACTCACAATATTATAAGCACAAATAACATATAGTAGACATAAATCAGAACATGGTACGAATCATGAAACGGGTAAAAGAAAGGAATAGTCAGGAACCCTAGTGACAAGGACATAGCAAATAACACCAGAGATCACAGAGTTTCCACAAAAGCAAAGCACTCATGCTAAACAGATAAAGATAGATGGCCAATACACTCAGACTCACAGATTGAACCAAGAAATTCAGGATTTTTTAACAACAAATGAGTCAAACAAGAGGAAAAGCTCTAATAAAGTTAAAACACGGTAAAAAAAACCACAAGAATAATGCTAATAAGTTAAAAAAGGGTTTCAAACCCTAGTTTTAAAAAGTTAATTCGTTTAGGAAATTGAGAAATCTTTGAAGAAAACATGGAAAGAACTGATAATATGTATAGATCTATTACGGATCTAGAAAAATCGGAAAGTTCAAAAGTTAGGATATCATAAGAGAACCAGAGATAACTGGAGAACCTGTCGTGAAGCTCGAAGGTAGTGGTGATTGTGGCATGGTTGTGTCAAAACCCCAACGGAGAAAGCCGAAAAATCACCAAAGCAGGAGCCCAAGTAGTTGTCTGGGCCTGGTAAAGACCAACTGAGGTCTCAGAGACAAAGTAGACCGGAGAAAGAGGCGTCAAGGCGGCTGGTGGTCGAAAGGAGAGAGGTTGCAGGTAGCCGGAGACGGGCTAAGTTCCATCAGAGAAGAAGGTGAACCGGGGAAGGTTATAGAGATAAGGGAGAGGGAAAGAGACGATAAGAGAGAGGATTAGACTCGAAAGAATGAGACAAGGGAGGGGGGGGGGGGTCATTTGAGATATTTTAGGTAAGAACGGATCTCGGCCGTTGATCTTATTTGATCAACAACTCAGATCAATTGGAGGTTTGGGCCAGGTTAAATTTGGATTGGGCTGGGTAGTTTAGGGGTCTGATGGGTTGGGTAATTGAGTCTTAAAAATGTGGCTAACATTTAAATAAAATAGGGCTCGATGTTAAATACCCAATAAAATATATAATTAATTAGTTATAATATCTAATAATTATGAAAAGATGAAATTAAGTTTATATAGGTCAAATTACAGTAATTATCCAATATTAAGTGTAAGAAATGCATAAGTTCCGAATTAAAATGATACAAAATGTCCAATTGGGTCATAACTGCAAAATTGTTGTAATTGAAATTAAATAAAACCCAATTGACTAATTTGCGAAATAATTGGATTTTAATATATAGAAAATGATTATAAATAACATGCTGAGCTAGGAAGTATTTTTGAAATTATTTGGAGTATAATTTATGAATTATTTAGATATGAAATATTAAATAAATAGGGAGATAATTTAAATAAGAATATGGAAAAATAGAGAAAAATACTCATTATTGCAAAGAGTAATTTTGAGAGCTTATATGCAAATTTAAAAAATAATTTGAGGAAAAATTGGGTATCAACAACTGCCCCTCTTTATCCGGGAAGGATGAAAGAGTTGTCGGGTAAAGATATGAAGGCCAATTTTGACCGAGAGAAAGCTGTGGTAAATTTAGGCCGCACCCGGGCTTCGGAGCTGCCTACATATCCCCGGTTTTACAGGAATCAGGCTGTAGGTAGTTCCGGAATCATCGGCGAAATATACCGGTGATGTTTTACAAGAACGGACGCAAGGTTCGAGGTAGGGCAAAAGTAGGAGGGTCTCACGGGGTTGTTTTGGGAGAACTGGAGTGGTCCGCTCCTGCCTTGTTGGTTGTTCTGGCCGAATTACCTGCAAATAAATAACAAGCATATATCGTGCATAATATAAATATGATGCAAGTTCCCGTTGGACTATGAATGATGTCTTCAGACAATTTAGGATGGTGTCCTTAGACCATGATGTCCTGGGCCATGAATCGCTTGGTGCGAGATTCGTCGGCTATGAAATGATGTTCTCGGGCCATGAGGATGGTGCTTACGAACCATGGTGCCTTTGAATAATGATATGCAGGTTGAATAAAAGAGATCCTTAGGCCATGAAATGATGTTCTCGGGCCATGAAGATGGTGCCTCTGAACGATGACGCCTTTGGACAAGTTGGCGATATTTTAGCCCGAAAAAAGCGTAAATAAATAATGTCACGAAAGGTGAGTGCTTTGAAAGGTAGATAGGAGCTTTATGCAATGAAATAAGATGCAGGAGAGGTAGCATGGAACCTCAGAAGGCAGGATAGTAGCCTTATGCAGTGCAAGAAATAAAAATGCAAGGGAGGTAGCGTGGAACCTCGGAAGGCAGAATGGTAGCCTTATGCAATGCAGGAGATAAAATGCAGGGGAGGTAGCGTGGAAACTCAGAAGGCAGAATGGTAGCCTTATGCAATGCAGGAGATAAATGCAAAGGGAGGTAGCGTGGAACCTCGGAAGGAAGAATGGTATCCTTATGCAATACAGGAAATAAAAATGCATGGGAGGTAGCGTGGAACCTCGGAAGGCAGAATGGTAGCCTTATGCAATGCAGGAGATAAAAATGCAGGGGAGGTAGAGTGGAACCTCGGAAGGTAGAATGGTAGCCTTATGCAATGCGGGAAAATAAAGTGACAGTAAGAGTTCTTAGTTGATGATAAACTGCGGTGATACGATTGTGGTGAATAAACGCTGTTTGCGATGATAGTAAGTGTCTGCATGTGCGACGAGTTTGAGATCGTCTTTTGAAGGATATACGTTCTACGGATATAATAATATGTTTTGGACTTTTGTCGTCTTTGTGCCTGCATCCAAAGAAAAATTGTGAGTTTTGTAAAGGGGAGAAGGCCAGTTCGCATTCTCGCTGGCCTGGCTTGTCTCCTTGTATCACAGGGGTAGCGTCGCTAAACAAGTTGTTTTGAGAAGTAAAATATGCATGGTTTTATAAAAATATGATATAACATATAATTGAAAAATAACTTTCTTTGGGATAAACCGACGACCATGACGCGGTTCGAGACATTGCAACCTCTCTTGCTATGGAATTTCGAGGGTCCTCCTCAAAATTCTGCCCCAGTTTGATAGGTGAATGATTCTGACTGTTGCTTGTGCGACACTTGATTGGACTTGATTCAGAATTTTGAGGTCCCTCCTAAAATTTCTGCCCCAGTTTCCATTCGTGGGGGAAAATAAATTTTTTATTAAAATATGACCGAACCCATAGGGATGCCTATGTATCCCCTCTTAAATGGGAATCAGGTCAGGCGTAGTTCAATTACAACATTTGATAAAGCATGAAAGCTACACGTAGTAATGCTTGACTACATCTGAGTTGATTGGTTTTGGCCAGATTTCTCCATCCATTTCTGCAAGTATGAGCGCTCCGCCTGTCAGCACTCAGTGAACCATGTACGTGCCTTGCCAATTGGGATAGAATTTCCCTTTGGCTTCATCCGGATGTGGAAAGATTTTCTTTAACACCAGATGCCTCGGTGTGAATCGTCTCGACTTGACTTTCTTGTTGCAGGCTCTAGTCATTCTGTTCTGATATAGCTGACCATGACAAACTGCGTTCATTCTCTTTCCGTCTATGAGGGCTAGTTGTTCATAGCGACTTCTTACCCATTCTGCATCGCTGAGCTCGTCTTCTTGTATGATTCTCAGAGATGGAATCTCGACCTCGACAGGAATGAAGGCTTCCGTACCATATATCAACATATAAGGGGTTGCCCCAGTTGACGTGCGGACAGTGGTGCGATACCCCAACAGAGCAAATGATAATTTCTCATGCCACTGCTTGTGCTTTTCTATCATTTTTCTCAGTATCTTCTTGATGTTCTGTTGGCAGCCTCAACGGCTCCATTCATCTGAGGTCTGTATGCTGTAGAATTCTTGTGCTTGATCTTGAAGGCTTCACACATTGTTTTCATCATGTCACTGTTTAGATTAGAACCATTATCGGTGATGATTGACTCTAGAATTCCGAACTGACAAACGATGCGGTCACGGACGAAATCGACCACAACCTTCTTAGTAACTACTTTGTAGGATGCTGCTTCGACCCATTTAGTGAAGTAATCAATGGCGACCAGAATAAACCTGTGTCCGTTGGAGGCGAAATGTTCGATTGGTCCAATAACATCCGTGCCCCAAGCGGCGAACGGCCACGGCAAAGTTGTTTCATTAATCTCACTAGGAGGTACCTTTATCATATCCCCATGTATCTGGCATCGGTGGCATTTTCGGACATACTGGATGCAATCTGTTTCCATGGTAATCCATAAATAATCGGCCCAAAGTATCTTCTTTGCTAGAACGAACCCGTTCATATGAGGACCGCATGTACCCGCATGTATTTCCTCCAGCAGTTTTGTTGCTTCTCTTGCTTCGACACATCTTAGCAAACCCAAATCAGGAGTCCTTCTGTACAAGATTCCTCCAGTGTGAAAGAAATTATTTGACAACCTTCGAAGTGTGCGCTTCTGAATAGCGTTTGCAGGCCCTGGATATTCTCCCTTTGCAAAGTACTCCTTAATATCATAAAACCAAGGCTTTCCGTCTACTTTTTCTTCAACATGGGCGCAGTAGGTTGGCTGATTGTGTATTTTCACTGGGATAGGATCAATGAAGTTCTTGTATGGATGCTGGATCATAGATGACAAGGTAGCTAGTGCGTCGGCAAACTCATTCTGGATTCTGGGGACGTGCTGGAATTCTATCTTTGTGAACCTCTTTCTCAATTCCTGTACACGATGCAGATATTGAAATATCTTGGAATTCTTGGTCGTCCATTCTCCTTGGACTTGGTGTATCAATAAATATGACTCACCAATCACTAACAACTCCTGAATGTTCATGTCGATGGCCAAGTTGAGCCCCAAGATGCAGGCCTCATATTCACCCATGTTATTTGTGCAGGGGAACATAAGTTTGGCGGATATCGGATACTGCTGACCAGTTTCTGATATTAAGACTGCTCTGATACCTACGCCTTTGAAGTTTGCAGCCCCATCAAAGAACATCCTCCAACCATCGTAGGATTCTGCAATGTCTTCTCCTACGAATGATACCTTTTCATCGGGAAAGTACGTCTTCAGTGGTTCGTATTCTCTGTCCACAAGATTTTCAGCAAGATGATCTGCTAGTGCTTGTCCCTTGACCGCCTTCTGAGTCACGTAAATAATGTCAAACTCACTTAACAGGATCTCCCATTTGGCTAGTTTTCCAGTAGGCATGGGCTTCTAAAGATGTATTTCAACGAATCCATCCTTGATATGAGGTACGTTGTATATGCACAGAAATAGTGCCTCAGCTTCTGTGCGACCCAAGTCAGAGCACATCAAGTGCGTTCTAATAGAGAGTACCGGGCCTCATACAAAGTGAACTTCTTGCTGAGGTAGTAAATTGCTTATACCTTTCTCCCTGTCTCGTCATGTTGCCCAAGAACGCAACCGAAAGCTCTATCCAACACAACAAGGTAAAGTAGCAAAGGTTTACCTGGCTCGGGTGGTACCAGGACTAGTGGTGTTGAGAGATACTCCTTGATTCTGTCGAAGGCCCTTTGACAATCCTCGGTCCATTTTGTTGCAGCATCCTTTCTCAACAACTTGAAAATTGGTTCACAAATGACGGTAGACTGGGCTATGAACCTGCTGATGTAATTGAGCCTCCCTAGGAAACTCATAACATCCCTTTTGTTTTTTGGTGGCGGCAATTATTGGATGGCTTTGACCTTTGATGGATCCAGTTCTATTCCTCGGCGACTGACAATGAATCCCAGTAACTTTCCAGCAGGAACCCCGAATGCACACTTTGTAGGGTTAAGTTTCAAATTGTACTTCCTTAACCTGTTGAAGAATTTTCTCAAATCTTCCATATGGTCAGAAGCCTTCTTTGATTTGATGATGACGTCGTCTACATATACCTCGATCTCTTCATGAATCATATCATTAAATATAGTAGTTATAAACCTCATGTAGGTGGCCTCTGCTTTCTTCAGACCGAATGGTATCATCTTGTAACAATACACTCCCCACGGCGTAATGAACGCTGTTTTCTCAGCATCTTCCTCGTCCATCCAAATCTTATGGTCACCGGCAAAACAATCTACAAAGGACTGCAGCTCATGCTTGGCGCAATTGTCAATTAGGATGTGTATATTTGGCAAAGGGAAGTCGTCTTTTGGATTAGCCCGGTTAAGATCCTGGTAGTCGATGCAGACTGTGACCTTCCCATCCTTCTTTGGAACAGGAACAATGTTGGATAACCATGTAGGATATTCGACCACCCGTAGAACCCCGTCGTTGATCTGCTTGGTGACCTCTTCTTTGATTTTCAAGCTCATGTCTGGTTTGAACTTCCTGAGTTTTTGCTTCACCGGTGGGCATGTTGGATTGGTTGGAAGCTTGTGGGCCACAATAGATGTACTGAGGCCAGTCATTTCATCATATGACCAGGCAAATATGTCCTCATATTCTCTTAAGAATTCCGTATATTTCTCCCTTTCTAACGGCGACAGATTAATGCTGATGCGTGTTTCTTTGACGTTCTCTGCATTTCCCAGATTGACGACCTCAGTCTCGTCCAAGTTAGAATTAGGACTATTCTCAAAGTTCTCGACCTCTTTAATAATATCCTCAGGTATGTCATCCTCGTCTGACTCGAAATCCGTTTGTTGTGTTTCATCATTGCATGTCACAGTCGTCGGTTCATCAAGATAAGTAATAGTAATGATGTGTAAATAAAGTGATGGGGAGGAAAACAATAGCAAGTAAATATAAGATTTATAAAGAAAACTGGAAATGCTTTGATAAATTGAATAATAGTTTGAACATGAGATATCTTTCTTGCGGAAATTAAAAAATGCGGAAAGGAAGAAAATTCTTTAAATAAATAAACTGTAAATAATGCTTGTTTTGTTAGCCTTGCTACCCCGAGGCTCGACGGGATTTGGTTGTCCTGACAGACCAATTCTTGAGATATGATCCTTTTCTCACGACATGTATGGAAGGGCCTTCCTGCCCCTCCTCTCCAAGAATGACACAGCAGTCCATGTCCTCATCATCCAGAAAATAATCCCTCATTGCTGCTATCGCTTCCTCTTCATCCGTACTGTAGATGATATCAGCTTGCTGGAACATTTGCTCCAAGTGACGTATTGGCTGCTCCAATGGGTAGTAGGGTACGCTCCATGGTGGCGACCAGTTCTTTAATTCCTCCCAAGTGTACTCGTACCCCAGACCAAAAGTGGTACCGTGTTTCTTGAGTGTTATTGGCTTTGTGTTATTCCTTGGATATTCTTACCAAGCTCTTTACCTGGCTCGTACCCTTCCCAGTTCAAGATGCTTTCAATCTTCCTGTCCCACCACTTGTCCTTATCAATGGAGTTAACTATTTCGATGTTGTGCTAGATCTCTCCTCCCAACTTCCTTCTCCCATCGATGATCGAAAAGGTCTGGAGACCGTAGATATGGTTGCTATCGTCGCCATGAATGATTACCTCTTGGTGATTCCATTCGAACTTCACAGCTTGACGTAGGGTTGATGCCACGGCCCCAGCAGCGTGGATCCAAGGTCGTCCTAACAGTAAGTTGTAGGATGCAGGCACATCTATCACTTGGAAATCTACATCGAACCAAGTTGGTCCAATCTGTAAGCACAAGGTGATTTCTTCCATGGTGGACCTCTGCGAACCATCGAAGGCTTTTACGTTGATTTCTCCTTCCTTTATCTCATGTAGATTATTGCCCAATTTCTTAAGTGTGACCAACAGACAGATGTTGAGGCTGGAACCCCCCTCAATTAGGATCCTTGTGATGAAATGATCCTCACATTGTACCGTGATGTGTAGTGCTCTGTTATGCCCTAACCCCTAGGGCGGTAGCTCATCTTCATGGAAAGTGATCTTGTGGCTCTCCAGTACCTGGCCCACCATGTTGGCCATCTCCCCGCTGGTGATATTGTCCGGTATGTATGCTTCACTCAGCACCTTTAACAAGGCACTCCTGTGTGTTTCAGAGTTCTGTAATAGAGAGAGAATGGATATCTGAGCGGGTGGCTTGTTCAACTGGTCGAGGATTGAATACTCCTTGGCTTGTATCTTTCTCCAATGATCGTCTGAACCTGTCTCAAGGGTGGGAGGACGGTTGAAAGCCTGCTTGCTAGACTCGACCAAATGTTTAGGGGTATAAACTCTGCTAGTTTTTGTCATCCCCTGTGCGGCAATGGCTTCCTCAGACTTGCCTTTACCTTTCCTCCTTGCTTCAGCGGTGTAGTCCCATAGGATGGTGTTTGAGTAGAAGGGTGGCATAGTTGACATTGACACTGGAATAGGTGTGGTCATTCTTATTCCCACTGGTGTAAATGTTATAGGTGACCAGGCTGCAACTTCGAGAGGCCGTACAAACTCAACTTCAATCGGCACGGGGGCCTTTCCTTTGGCTGGCGGTCTCGATTCAAACTCGAGTGGGATGGACATGTTTACCTCAACATCCTCGGATGGCTGCATCTGAACCACAATCGGGTTGAAAGTAATTGCAGGTTTCTTCGGATCACCCTCTGCAATCCTCGGGATCCCAATCATCATCTACCTCAATCATATGGACACCACCTTTATGATCGGGCAGCGGATTATTGCGAACATTAGGGGCAGGGTCCTTGGCTACAATGATCTTGTTATCTATGAGAACTTGTATCTTGTCCTTCAAGGAACGGCATTCCTCGATGGTGTGTCCCTTCATGCTAGAATGGTAAGCACATGATTTATTTCGGTTGACCCACTGGGAAGGGTTCTCAGGGGTGGAAGCAGGAATGGGTGTGACATAACCAGCGACTTTGATCTTTTCATACAACTGGTCAATGGGCTCAGCTATGGCAGTATACTATTTCGGAAGGCGACAGTCAAAGTTAGGGCGGGGTCTTGGGAAATTTGGCGAGTGGGTGGTGTCTGGTAGTGAGAAGGGTGGGAATTATATGCATTGTAAATGGGATCTGGTTGGGAATATCTGGGTGAGGTAAGCTGATATGTGGGTGATGGAGCTTGGTATTGGGGCGAAGGTGCTTGGTAACTTGGAGCTGGTTGGTATGTGAATGAAGGTGCGGGATAGACTTGTATTTAGGAAGGGATTTGGCCTGCTGTGCTACCATCACGGCTCCTACATCCTTCTTACTGGACACACCACCAGATTGCAGAGCTTTATTAGTAGCTTGTAAAGCCTCAAAATTAGTGACCATACCGCTTTTGATGCCCTCTTCGATTCTCTCTCCCAACTTGATGATGTTAGAGAACTTGTGACCCTCGACCATCATCAGTCGCTCATAGTATTGAGGATCCTAAGCTCCCACAAAGAACTTCTTCATTTGTTCCTCTTCTAAGGCCGGTCTGACCTTGGCAGCTTCTGACCTCCAACAAGTAGCATACTCGCGAAAGGTCTCCGTTGGTTTCTTCTTTAGGTTCTGGATGTAGAATACATCCGGTGCATTCTCCGTGTTGAACCGGAATCTATCCATGAAGTCCGTTGCCATGCTTACCCAATTAGACCATTTCTTTGGATACTGCCTGATGTACCAGGACAGTGCATCTCCTTTTAAGCTCCTCATGAAGAGTTTCATGCAGATTCTGTCATCTTTTCCCACGCCGACCAATTTGTCGCAGTAAGTCCTCAGATGGACTCTTGGATCACCAGTACCATCGAACATCTCGAACTTAGGAGGTTTGTACCCCTCGGGCAGTTCAACATTAGGTTGTATGCAGAGATCTTCATAGTTTAGCCCCTCAATCCCTTTAACTCCTTCGACGCCCTGAACTCGGTTGGTCAATTTCTTGAGTTCCTCGGCCAGATTCCTGATGAGCCTATCCTTGTCGGACTCACGGGTATGCAGTGTGGAATGAGCCACGGTTTCCACATAAATGGGATTGTCGTAGGCCTGGAAATGGTCTTTTGTCTGATCCTGGAGAGGTGGAGTGTTATGGTGAGAGGCATTGCATTGTGCTGGCGGAACAGGGTCCTTGGAATGATTTGGTTGTTTGGGGATATTTTGTGGTAAAGTGGGGTTTGGAGCATTTGGGAAGGGGATGTCTGGAACATTGAGGGAAAGTGATAAGTGAGCCAAATTCTTGACTTGGTCAAGTTCCTCTTGGAACTTCAGCAGTTTCTTTTCCAGTGGAGACATACCCTCGTGCAGAACCTGAATACCTCAACAATCAGTGATCTCAACCTGTTCATCCGTTTTGTCTTTTTTAGTGCCGATTGCATCTGCCATCTTAGTTTTACCCTTGCTTTTTCCTTTGGGAGGACTGGGAGGAGGAGAGGAGGAGGGCCCTTTGATCTTGTGCGGTAGGCGGATGATGCCAGAATGCAGGAACTAACCTTTGGGGAGGGGAGTAATAAATAAAGAAAAATAAACAAAAGGTAAGGAAGTCAGTGAGGATTATAAAACATATTGCGGTAATTTAAACACGTAATGCAAAAATGTAAAACGCATCCTAAGTTGGGGAACCTCCTTGCGCCCGAGGTAGGCCTAGCGATAAATTAATTTGGAGAACTTGAAATGCTAAATGCCTCATTTTATTGATGATAAAAACGACTCTAAATATGTGAAAAATAAAAGTCACTAATGGCCAATGGCCTTATTACATCAAAGGAGAAAAAATAAAAGACACCCATATTTACTTGGTGCCAGAAGGACCTTCCCCAGATTCGACATTTGTGCTCTCTTTGATCAGCTTTCCCAACTCGCGAAGTCCCAGCAGCAAGTATGTCCTGGCTAGATATCCTCCTTCGGCTCCTTCAGCCTTTTTGCAGTCCTCGATCCTCTTGATGAACTTTTCCTCTAGCTCGACTATACCTCTCTCCAAGTACCCTAACCTTTTGTTGGAGCTGATAGCCATATCCTTCCATTCCTCGATCAGCTTTCTGCTGGACTCGTGTATCTGGTGATGGTAAGCTTTAACTTCACGGAGCCTCTTGCGTAGACTGTTGAATTTAACCTGCGTTTCGGCCTTCTCATCTATGAACCGGTGACCCTGAGCGAATCATGGCTCGAATCGACCCTCCATATCTTCTTCTAACAAACTTAGGTAGAAAGGAGTACAACCGGCATGATACATGTTTGGCTCAATGGTGTCTTTCTCCAGTACAATCTTGCAGTGCCACAAATGCTGGTCTTGGCACTTGTGAAGGCTGTCGTCGTCCTGGAAGTCTGCTCGGAGATGTCCCATCTTCTCAATCCTAGGTATAACTTGCATCCTCACTGCTTGCCTCATAACTCGGAGAGGGACGTAAGGGTACGTTCCCCTCAGACCAATCAATATCAGAAATGAAGCGTCTCGGGATCGGATAATAAATTCGTCCGTTGGGAACCATTCAAACATCCACTGAATCTGGTCCTCGGTCAAATTTCCCAGTGATTCAACCCATCCCTCGACATTTTCTGGTTGAGCTAACATGTCTGGAATATAGTTCATTCGCTTTGGGTGGTGGAAGTCAATATGGTCCTCCCAGATTCTTCGATGGATGTCTTGTCGGTAGTCACCCCTTTGCAGGTGTTCAGTGAGCCAAAGTTGAAGCTGTAAGTTGCAACCTTCGAAATGTTTTGCTCCCCATTGACACTTTTCTAAGGCTCGGTATATGTCTGCAATAATCATAGGCGCAATGCTGAAGTCCTGTCCGTTGATCCCTTCCATTAAATTCTTAGTGACCATGGCCAACCTAGTGTGAATCCTCTCCTTCTTTGTCGGGAACACCAATAAACCCGGAAAACAAACCATGAAAGCAAACCCTCGACGATGGATGTGCCCTAGAGAAGTGAGGGCGAACTCATCCTGATAAGTGCAGTATGATTTTCTACGACCGAACCTTTCGTACAAGTAATCAAAAGGGATGTATGAATCCTTTAAACATACCAAGTCCGAATTTCTCTTTAGTCCCAGCATTTTGAGAAAACCCCGGACTGTGCGATTCTCAGGCATCAGCAACCCTGGAGATTCCCAAGCCAAACCGGCCAAACCTCCTATCTCTTCAAGCAGCGGTGTCATTTTATTGTTTTCGAAGTGGAATACTGATCGATCGCAATCCCAGAATAGGGTGGCAGCCTCTATCATCATTTTATTAGGCTGAATATCCAAAAGAGAGGGCAGTTTGCCCAAGTGTTTCCTCACGAGTGCTTTGTCGCTAGAGTGAAGATCCTCCCACCAATTTAACAATTTGGGGTGGACATTGGCGACCATACCGAATCTTGGGATTTCGTGCCTCATTTCTGCAAAACAAGAAGGGTTAGACCCTTACCCCTACCGAACTCGACTATTTAATATCACTAATTAGCAAAGAGCATTTAGTTCCCCAAATAAATGCACAGAACGTGAAGTTGTCTGTTTGGGTTCCAGGGACAATGGACTTTTGACATGGCTATCTTAAAGGCTATTGTGCGGACAAAACATTAGCCTGGCTAGGTTTGACCATGATGCATGCAACATTACAATAGAGTAAGGTTTCTATGGGTTTTTAGACCGGTACCCTTGAGCGGACAACTCAAGGGGGAAGGCACGGAACTGTCGAATGCACCGTTGATCGACTAGTTTTACCGCAAATACGCCTTTCCGAATTTAGGGGGTAATAATATTGGAATAACGCAACCACTCATTGTAAGTGTTGCGATAGGATTTTATTTGGCACGAGTGGAATATGAATGCGGAGCATGATATGCAATAAATATCATTTAAACAAATAGGCATGTATTTTCACGTTGAGGAAAGCGGTAAAGAAAGGAAACACAATAGTTATGATGGAAAACGGTTACAAAGAAAACATGAACATATGTCAGTTTTGTCCAGATGAAATAAATATTTGCGAAATTAAACAGTCAATAGCATATAGCGGGGAATGGGAAAAGGTGTAAGCATTTAAACTAAATTAAAGGTCCAAATTCACGAGACAAATTGTAATGGTTTAAGCCTATGGAAGATCCCCAGTAGAGTCGCCATGTTGTCGCGCCCCCTTTTCTTCGCATGGGTTAGGTACAGAGAGATCGGGTTTATGACATTTTTGGACAACTCCTTAAAGGAAAGGTTTAAGGAAGAGTCGCCACCTAACGATTTTTATGGTGCGTTAGGGCACCTAGAGTAAATAACTCATGAAACTAGTTTGCATTACCAGAGATTGGGTAAGGTCTTGAACTTATCCCAAGGGGAAGGTGTTAGGCACCCCTCAAGATCCACAACTGTAGGTCCCATCCAAGAAGTTTTGTGAATTTGGATGGTGAACAAGTAGCAAGTAAGGTTCATATAAGAGGGGATTTCAAACAAGGCATAATTTATTAAAAGTTTTGAAAACATTACAAAATATTCAAAGAAATTATCCTAGGTTTAAAGTAATACGGATCACATCAATGCAATACCCGGTATGTCACACCTCGAAGAGGCGGCTACACGTGGTATTAGCGCACCGATCATCATATCCGTATTCTACAATTCCCACCCCGTAGAGGTTATTTAAAATACGCGTGTTGGTCACGAAAGCTTATTGCGTGCTATTACTCGTCCCATCCTATACGTCCTGGAGGGTATTTAGTACTACTATTTCTACAAGGTGAGTACTAGGCTGAACCCCTAGGTTTAAAGGACAAAATGTTAAGCTACATGCACAAGAACAAATAGGACTACATGTATGGGAACACATAAGGGAAAATAATG
The DNA here is from genome assembly GCA_005239495.1 of Nicotiana undulata. NCBI lineage: Eukaryota > Viridiplantae > Streptophyta > Magnoliopsida > Solanales > Solanaceae > Nicotiana > Nicotiana undulata. Next base: position 18,620 of record ML269113.1, read on the forward strand.
GCTCATAGATCCCTCCCCAAGTAAACACGTAAACAACACGTCTCAATCACAATCATAGTCTCAAAGACAGGATTTAAAACAGAGGTTCTTGAGCCGGAAAACAATAAGTTTTGATAGTCTTAGTAAATGATATGTTTTGAAAACTTAGTAGTGAAAGCAGAAGGTTCAGTTAAGACTGAGTAGTTTAAGAGGGTGATTGATTTTAAGAGTGCAGTAATTTAGAGAAAAAAACAAGAATTAAAAGTGCATAGCGGTTTGAAAGTTCCCAGTACAGAGACAGATAACTTTTAGAAAATAAGTAATAAGGAGCGAGACAAGATTTAAATAAGACATAGCAATTTCGAACAGGAATGACTTACTTTGAAATCCAATAGTCAAAAATGGGGGTAAGAACCAGTAACTTACATGAGTACAGTAAAAGGAGAGTGAATAAATTATTTCAGAAAACAGTAGTTTAAAATATATAGGGCAAGGATAAAAAGAGAACGATTTTGGGTAGAGTGAGTTAGATCTGAAACCCAGTAACTTTGAAACCAAAATAGAACGGGAATCAGATTAAACATTAGTATGGGGGAAGTAAATGCATGACTTCAAGTGAGTCTTCAGAAGAAATACAAACAAGAGTGAAAAGCAGCAAATTTTAAGCATATTAAAAGAGGTTGATTGGTTTTAAAAGACCACTTTTAAATACAGGCAAGACATAAAACAATTGATTTTGGATTTAATAAATATTAGACCTAAGGTTTGCCTAGGCGTCTGAAATATAAATATTGATCGTTCGTTTTAAAATAGGTGAATTGCAGATCTTTAACTTTGATTTTAAAGACATGGATAATACCTTGAAGACAGTGTTGAGTTTGCAGAAAATGTTTTAGCCGTTTAATACATTTTGGTGAAGTTGTCAAATTTAAAACATACTTTCTAGGCGTTTAACAGAAATAAACTTAAAACAGACATGCTGAAGGTAAGTCCTAGGAAACATGGTATCTAATGCACACGTTGATACCTAAAACATGATCTGTAGATGTAGTACTTATGAAAATGCAGCAGCAGTAGTGTGATAGCAGTTTATTGCTTCATTATAGTTAACTGTGAACATAATCTATAAAATAAACATGAATATGATAGAGATACTGAAGCAAACAACCTGAAAATGGTTTCTAATGCATGGTATGTATGTCCTAAGCATGCTATCTATTGCACACATAGGTAATGTAAATCCTATGGTCATGGTTTCTATCCATACTATATTAAACATGCATAGTCCCCTCACATATTCACTATCCAGCCCCAAGTATTCATTTACAGATTATTACAAACCATGAATAATGATATACATTACTAAAAGGAAAATAAGAAGCTACTAATATAGGGAGCCTTCAATCAGGCCCATATCTTCCAACCTCAATCCTTTCGATTTTCACAGCCTTTCATGGTCCGGGTGCGGCAAAGTTCCCTAAGGCCCTCGTGGGTCCCTGGCCAATACTCGCACCCAGACATAATTGCCAAAATTTGAACATGTGCAGTGTGGAATTACCCGCCTCAGTGTGTCAAAGTTCAGAGGGAACTCAAGAGGTTCCCTAAGCAATGCTCACGCTGAGGAGGGTGGAACCTAAGCTTCTAGGAATAGTGTGAAGTGCCAGAAATGAATTTAAAAGAGGGGTTTTGAAAGAGGCAATGTTTGAAAGAGATTCAGTTAAAAGAAACTTTATAACTAGAGAGTCATTTTGGAAAATTGCTTTTGAAAACAGCAATAGGATCACACGGAAGCCTAAAACAATTTTAGCAACACAAAGAATAGTCTTCACACAAGGCTAATGGGAGTTGGGGACAAATAAATCACATAATAGACAGAAGTTCTTGCAAGTAATGCAGATGATGATACACATATTCAAGAAAACACTTGATTTAAACATAGTTGCAGAAATCAGAGAGTCATCAGGGAATCAGGAAACAACAGGATTCAATACCAAGCAAGGACATTAGCAACTTGGGACACTAACCTACTAGATGCATACTAGGAATGGACAATAACATATAAGCATGAGTCTATTTACTGATTCAATTATAGAAAAGAGATAAGACATGATTGACATTCATAGATGAAACAAGAGATTACTCACATGTTGAACAACATAACCACAAATAGAAGAAAATCAGGAATATGACAAACTGAAACAATAGGAAACACATTGGTTTAGAACTTGAATCGTAATTAGAACATACTAGTAGAAAGGAAGCAAACAAAATGGAAGAGCAACAATAAGAGCACAATGGTTAGCCTTGGCTTTTAGCCGACTAACAGTACACAAGAGCAAAAGAAAAGTAACAGAGCAGAGAGCTTTTGTGAGAAAGAGAGAGCTTAGAAAAACAAGTCTGTCCCTGTTATTGAAAGAGTAAAAGTACTTATAGTTTCGAAAGATAGGCAGAAAATGGTAACAAATAATGGTTCAGCACAATTAATGGAGTAAACCCCAATCAAAATCAATTAATGCAAGTACTCCTTTTAATTAAGGGATCATTGTTCAAACGGTAAAATAATAGTATAAGGAAAGAAAATTCGTACAAGGCTGGTCTCAACACATAAGGAAAGAGATTTACCAAAGTATAAGGCATGTAATAAAGGCTAAATTCAAAATACTCTAATTAAGGAAAACATATATGAATTAATGTGACAGAATTACCTATAGAAATAAGGCAAGAAATTCTAGAAATCAACAGAGAATCTCGAGTGAGATTCAAATCATAGTGAATAAGTGTCGACCATGGAGAATATCACATATGTGCGGGCTAGGTATAATATAAACAAGGAAAGACAAGAAATCAACATGTCTTACTTAAGGAGGTACTCAAGAATCAGTAGAGAGCATCACGCAAAAATCAATGCAATACCAATCACAAAGGTTTAGGGATTCGAAAAAATAGAACATCTCACAATATTATAAGCACAAATAACATATAATAGACAGAAATCAGAACATGGTACGAATCATGATACGGGTAAAAGAAAGGAATAGTCAGGAACCCTAGTGACAAGAACATAGCAAATAACACCAGAGATCACAGAGTATCCACAAAAGCAAAGCACTCATGCTAAACAGATAAACATAGATGGCCAATACACTCAGACTCACAGATTGAACCAAGAAATTCAGGATTTTTAAACAAACAAAAGAGTCAAACAAGAGGAAAAGCTCAAATAAAGTAAGAACATGGTAAAAAAACCACAAGAATAATGCTAAGAAGTTAAAAAAGGACTGTTTCGAAAAAGGGTTTCAAACCCTAGTTTTAAAAAGATGAAAAATCCTTTAGGAAATTGATAAATCTTTGAATAAAACATGGAAATAACTGATAATATGTATAGATCTATTACAGATCTAGAAAAATCGGAAAGTTCAAAAGTTAGGGTTTCATAAGAGAACCATAGATAACCGGAGAACCTGCCGTGAAGCTCGAAGGTAGTGGTGATTGTGGCATGGTTGTGTCAAAACCCCACCGGAGAAGGCCGAAAAATCATCAAAGTAGGAGCCCCAGTAGTTGTCTGGGCCTGGTAAAGACCAACGGAGGTCTCAGAGACAAAGTAGACCGGAGAAAGAGGCGTCAAGGCGGCTGGTGGTCGAAAGGAGAGAGGTTGGAGGTGGCCGAAGACAGGCTGAGTTCCATCGGAGAAGTAGGTGAACCGGGGAAGGTTCTAGAGAGAAGGGAGAGGGAAAGAGACGAGAAGAGAGAGGATTAGTCTCGAAAGAATGAGACAAGGGAGGGGGGGGGGTCGTTTGAGATATTTTAGGTAAGAACGGATCTGTGTCGTTGCTCTTATTTCATCAACGGCTCAGATCAATTGGAGGTTTGGGCCGGGTTAAATTTGGATTGGGCTGGGTAGTTTAGGGGTCTGATGGGTTGGGTAATTGGGTCTTAAAAATGTGGCTAACATTTAAATAAAATAGGGATAGATGTTAAATACCCAATAAAATAGATAATTAATTAGTTAAAATATCTAATAATTATGAAAAGATGAAATTACGTTTAAATAGGTAAAATTATAGTAATTAACCAATATTAAGTGTAAGAAATGCATAAGTTCCGAATTAAAAAGATACAAAATGTCCAATTGGGCCATAACTGCAAAATTGTTGTAATTGAAATTAAATAAAACCCAATTGACTAATTTGCGAAATAATTGTATTTTAATAGATAGAAAATGATTATAAATAACATGCTGAGCTAGGAAGTATTTTTGAAATTATTTACAGTATAATTTATGAATTATTTAGATATGAAATATTAAATAAATAGGGAGATAATTTAAACAAAAATATGGAAAAATAGAGAAAAATACTCATTATTGCAAAGAGTAAGTTTGAGAGCTTATATGCAAATTTAAAAAATAGTTTGAGGAAAAATTGGGTATCAACAGGTTGTCCATGTTGTTTTTTCCTTACAAAGTTATTCTAAGAAAGTATGTATGATCCTTGAATCCTAGTGAAGTTCATATTGATGGTATGATGTCTATAATGTTAATCGAAGGTGCAACTACCTTACGTCACTCCGAAAGGTTTAGAGCGTGATTCCATGAGTCCAGCATGCATTATATATATAATATCTATTTTACTCTACCGAGCCGCGCTATAGTCGGCCGGGTATGGCAGCTATGCTGCAACCACTGATCAGTTGGGTTTACCGAGATCCACGTGGCCGGCTACGATTTTACCGAGCCTTATGATGGTCGGGTATGTTTTTACCGAGTCCTCTTGTAGGCCGAGTAAGTTATGATGATGATGATGCCCACAGAGGCGGATATTTTTAAAAGACTATGTATATATATGTATCATGCGTTTCATGTCACTATCTCTCAGAGGCACTCAGAAGCTACAAGATGTATCTCCTACATCTCTCGTTACATTATTGTTCTTAGTTATGCTTTTCTGCCTTACATACACTGTACTTTATTCGTACTGATGTCCCTTTTGCTTGGGGACGCTGCGTCTCATGCTCGCAGGTTCCGATAGACAGGTTGACAGTCCTCCTAGTAGGCTATGAGCTCAGCGGAAGGTGTGCTGCACTCCACTTACTCCAGAGTTGCCTATTTGGTCAGTATAATAGGGACATGAAATTGACAGGTACGGTGTGGCCCTGTCATGACCTTTTTGATGTTTATGTATTCTTGGAGGCTTTGTAGATAGAGGTTTAGTTTGTAATGTATGTTAGAGGCCTTGACGGCCCATATGTATTCATGTTTAAAAAAATAGTTTAGTGATACATTGTTTTTTTTTCCACCTGCAATTGTACATTATGAGTTGTGGCAATGTTGGCCCATGATAGTTACAAAAGGAATGAACGAGTTACTGAGTGGTTCGTTCGGGCCAGTTTGGCACCGGGTGCCAGCCACGCCTCCCAAGATTTGGGGCGTGACAAAGTGGTATCAGAGCGGGTTGTGTCCTAGGGAGTCTACAAAGTCGTTCCTAGTAGAGTCTCACTTATGGATGTGTTGCGCACCACATTTATAATTGAGAGGCTATAGGGCATTTAGGAAATATTACCCTTCTTTTGTTTCCAGATCGTACCATAGAGCTAAGTCATAAGAAGTCAGTATAAAGTTTCCACTGGATTCTTTTATGCACAAGAGGTGCTAACACAATAAAGCTTTAAGGCGTAGATTTAATTTCTATTTATGTGGAAGGGAGGATATGATAGAAAAAGAAGATACGATGCGATTTCGAAAAAATAAGTAAGGTAAAGGTGAATACAACATGAGATACTCAAGTACAAAAGATTGTGAATGGTCGAGACTTCAGATATAGTTTGGGTTTTAGTTTAGTTTACAGAGGCGAGCCTAGTAAAATTTTGTAAATCTGTAATAGTTAACATTCGAGGACGAATGTTCTAAAGGGGAGAAGGATGTTACACCCCGTAAGTTTAACAACCTTGATATCCTTATATATATATATATATATATATATAAGGATTAAAACTCAAGAACGTACAATTCGGACATTGTTATTTCCACATATTTAATTTGCAATGTGTCTCCTAAAGCTACAAAATGCTCAAAAAGCCGTTTGATCCTAGTGTACTTTTTGCAAAGATTCACAAGGGTTTTATTTAGCTTTATGCTACACGAAATATGTTCTCCTTTTGCATATGCTACTTCAGATTTCATAATCACATAAAGTACTTTAAAGGTACTCCTTTTAAATGTCATATTAAAGGACATACACCTCTTCATTGTTTTCTACATCTTATGTTGCACCTAGATTATTTTTGGAAAATATTTGTTGAACGAATTTATAGAAATTATATTCTCATAAGAAAAGAAGGTTATCTTTTACCATTTTAAGAATTAAACGTGCAAAATTTTTTACTCTTTATATGAGATTAGAAAATTATAAGTTGAGAAAATATTTGTATTTTTACATGGATTTTTAAAAAATAATAATAATAGTACATGTATTTATTTTATGTGGTACCATATGAACACGATAGTAGGATGTATAAAGAATATTAAAATTAAGTAGAATTTTAAGTAATTTAAAACAATTCTAATTATGCGGGTAATTGGTTAATTACCGAGTAACGAAACACTACCTAAATACCTAATAAGTGGATAAAGATTAAAATACCTCCACCCCACGTGGCAACAAGCCACTTCCTACCGATATGACTCTTAGTCATTCTTGATAGGTGGCAGACAATGTGTTACCAAAACACTTTAATTCAAATTTCTATATATTTAGTTTTATTTGTTTGTTTTATTAGAAAGCTTTAGTTGATGATAGTAGAAAATTTTATCAGTCATCTCAATACTGATATTTACCCAAATCTGTTGTGGGAGATTCAAAAGAATACAAAGAGAATTTTAAGAGTGACTAGTATAAGCATAATCTTAGGCGAAAAACTAGGCAACTCCCTCCACTTACAATGGAAAAATGTATGGCAGACCTGGAACTTGGAGACTCGAAGGCTGATCTTAAGGAATATTCATTTTAAAGTTCTGATGAAACTGTTGCTAATGGTTCAGATTGATACTGTACAGGTGAGGTGTGTTATATATTCATAGTTGCCGAATTTTTGTTAAGAAATCCGTGAGAGGTATTTTGTTTGGCTAGCAGGTATATTGTGGTGCTTTATTGTACATGAACTAGTTTTCCTTTTGACTAGTAATTGTGTGATTGAACTAAGCTTGTACTAGTCTCATTTTTTTTTAAAAAGGGACATAATTCACTGCATGCGTGTGATACTTCATTGAACACAATACTGAAGGTGTGGTGAATTTTAGAGGGATTGCCATCGATAATCTGTAAGAAACTCTTTATCTATTTTTAGAAAATTAGAAGACAAGAAAAAAAGACAAAGAAATGAAGAAAAATAATAAAGTTTATTATGATACCTATCTTTCTCATGTAGGATATGAATAAGTTCATTTATTTAGTTTTACAGTTCTACATTCTTTGCACTTATTATACCTACTCAGTTAGATGCCAAGAGAATAGGCTCATGTATGTTAAGGCTATCCCTTCTTTCCTTTGGTATGATCTAAAGTGAAACAAACGTAAACAATATGCTATTTTATAATGAATCTACTCCTAGCAACTAAGGTTGTCCATGTTATTTTTTCCTTAAAAAGTTATTCTAAGAAAGTATGTATGATCCTTGAATCCTAGTGAAGTTCATATTGATGGTATGATGTCCATACTGTTAATCGAAGGTGCAACTACCTTACGTTACTCTGAAAGGTTTAGAGCGTGATTCCATGAGTCCATCATGCAATATATATATTATCTATTTTACTCTACCGTGTCGCGCTATAGTCGGCCGAGTATGGCACCTATTGTGCACCTAGTGATCAGTTGGGTTTACCAAGCTCCACGTGGCCGGGTACGATTTTACCGAGCCTAATGATTGCTGGGTATAATTTTTCCGAGTCCTCTTCGAGACCGGGTATGATATGGTGATGATGATGTCCACAGAGGCGGATGTTTTTAAAAGATTATATATATATATATATATATATATATATATATATATATATATATATATATATATATATATATATATATATATATATATATATGTATGTATAATGCATTTCATGTCACTATCTCTCAGAGGCACTCAGATGCTACATGATGCATCTCCTACATCTCTCGTTACATTATTGTTCTTAGTGATCCTTTTTTGCCTTACGTACTAAGTAATTTATTCGTACTGACGTCCCTTTTACTTGAAGATGCTGCATTTCATGGTTTCATGTTCCGATAGACAGGTTGGAAGTTTTCCTAGTAGGCTATGATCTCAGCGGAAGGTGTGTTGCACTCCACTTGCTCCGAAGTTGCTTATTTGGTCAGTATAACTGGGACATGCATTGACTGGTATGGCGGGGCTCTGTCCCGGTCTTTTTGGTATTTATGTATTTCTAGAGGCTTTGGAGATAGAGGTTCAGTTTGTAGTGTATGTTAGAGGCCTTGACAGCCCATATGTATTCATGTTTAAAAAAAATGGTTTAGTGATACAATGTTTTTTTTCCACTTGCAATTTAACATTATGAGTTGTGGCCATGTTGGCCCATGATAGTTACAAAAGGAATGAACGAGTTACAGAGTGGTTCGCTCGGGCCAGTTTGGCACCGGGTGCCAGCCACGCCTCCCAAGGTTTGGGGCGTGACAAAGTGGTATCAGAGCGGGTTGTGTCCTAGGGAGTCTACAAAGCCGTGCCTAGTAGAGTCTCACTTATGGATGTGTTGCACGCCATATTTATAATTGAGAGGCTATTGGGAATTTAGGAAATGTTACCCTTCTTTTTTTCTAGATCGTGTCATAGAGCTAAGTCATAAGAAGCTAGTATAAAGTTTCCACTGGATTCTTTATCCACTAGAGGTGCTATCACAATAAAGCTTTAAGGCGTAGATGTAATTTCTATTTATGTAGAAGGGAAGATATCATAGAAACAGAAGATACGATGCGATGTTAAAAAGTAAGCAAGGTAAAGGTGATGACTATGAGATTCTCAAGTACAAAAGATTGTGAATGGTCGAGACTTCAGATATAGTTTGGGTTTTAGTTTACTTTACAGAGGAGACCCTAGTAAAAATTTTGTAAATCTGTAATAGTTAACATTCGAGGACGAATGTTCTAAAGGAGGGAAGGATATTACACCCCGTAAGTTTAACAACCTTGATATCCTTGTATATATATATATATATATATATATATATAAGGAGTAAAACTCAAGAACGTACAATTCGGACATTGTTATTTCCATATATTTAATTTGCAATGTGTCTCCTCAAGCTACAAAGTGCTCCAAAAGCCGTTTTATCCTAGTGTACTTTTTGCAAAGATTCACAAGGGTGTTATTTAGCTTTATGCTCCACCAAATAAGTTCTCCTTTTGTGTAAGCTAGTTCAGATTTCAGAATCACATAAAGTACTTTAAATATACTCATTTTAAATGACATATTAAGGACATACACCTCTTCATTGTTTTCTACATCTTATGTTGCATGTAGATTATTTTTGGAAAATATTTGTTGAACGAATTTATAGAAATATTTTCTCATAAGAAAAGAAGGTTATCTTTTACCATTTTAAGAATTAAACGTGCGAAACTGTTTACTCTTTATATGAGATTAGAAAATTATAAGTTTAGAAAATATATGTATTTTTACATGAATTTTAAAAAATAATAATAGTGTATGTATTTATTTTATGTGGTACCGTATGACCACAATAGTAGGATGTATAAAGTATATTAAAATAAGTAGAATTTTAAATAATTTGAAACAATTCTAATTATGCGGGTAATTGGTTAATTACCGAGTAGCGAAACACTACCTAATTATCTAATAAGTGGATAAAGATTAAAATACCCCCACCCCACGTGGAAGCAAGCCACTTCCTGCAGATATGACACTTAGTCATTCTTTATAGGTGGCAGATAATGTGTTACCAAAACACTTTAATTCAAGTTTCTTTATATTCATTTTCATTTTTTTGTTTTATTAGAAAGCGTTAGTTGCTGATAGTAGAAACTGTTATCAGTCATCTCAATACTGATATTACCCAAATCTATTGTGGGAGATTCAAAAGAATACACAGCATTTTAAGAGTGACTGGCATAAGAATAATCTTAGGCGAAAAACTAGGCAACTCCATCCACTTACAATGGAAGAATGTAAGGCAGACTTGGAACTTGGAGACTTGAAGGCTGATCTTAAGGAATATTAATTTTAAAGTTCTGATGAAACTGTTGCTAATGGTTCGGATTGATACTGCACAGGTGAGGTATGTTATACATTCATAGTGGCCGAATTTTTGTTAAGAAATCTGTGAGAGGTATTTTTTTGGCTAGCAGGTATATCGTGGTGATTTATTGTACATGAACTGGTTTTCCTATTGACCAGTAATTGTGTGATTAAACTAAGCTTGGACTAGTCTCATTTATTTTTAAAAAAAAAGGGACATAATTCACTGCATCCGCGTGATACTTCATTGAACACAATACTGAAGGAGTGATGAATTTTAGAGGTATTGCCAAAAGAATCGGCTCAGGTATGTTAAGGTTATCCCTTCTTTCCTTTGGCATGATCTAAAGTGAAACAAACGAAAACAATATACTATTTCATAATGAATCTACTCCTAGCAACTAAAGTTGTCCATGTTGTTTTTTCCTTAAGAAGTTATTCTAAGAAAGTATGCATGATCCTTGAATCCTAGTGAAGTTCATATTGATGGTATGATGTCCATAATATTAATCGAAGGTGAAACTACCTTACGTCACTCCGAAAGGTTTAGAGCGTGATTCTATGAGTCCAGCATGCATTATATATATAGTATCTATTTTACTCTACCGAGCCGCGCTATAGTCGACTGAGTATGACACCTATTGTGCAACCACTGATCAGTTAGGTTTACCGAGCTCCACATGGCCGGGTACGATTTTACCGAGCCTTATGATGGTCGGGTATGTTTTTATCGAGTCCTCATTGAGACCGGGTATGATAAGGTGATGATGATGCCCACAGAGGAGGATGGTTTTGAAAGATTATGTATATATATTGTTGACCTAAGTCACTGCATAGTTTTGAAGATTCACAAAGTCTGACCAGTTGAACCAGGTCCATCAGAGTACACATATAATTGAACTAAATGGCTGGCACATAAACCGTATATGCATAAGAGATAAATGTTATTGTGAAGTATCAATGAACCAAGTGATTATCTCCTAATGCGAAAAGGTTGCAAACTGATAAAGAGGTTAGAAGTTGAATTCAACAAGGATAGTAACAAAGGAATTTGAGTTTAATTCGAACTCTTTCACCTAGTTAGAGGTGTACTAGAATTAAACGACAAACTCAACTACTGACTCTATAAATACTTGAAGTATTCCTGCTGAAATTCTTGACGAGTACAGAAGTGAATCAAAATCTGAAAGCAAAATTCCCAGTTATTTTGCAAGCTGAATTATTGTGCGATACAAAGGCTATAGATCAGCTAGAAGAATCAGTTTCATCGTTTGTGTATTGAGTGTAGTTGATTGTAGTAGGAGTTTTAACATTGTATCTTTTCAGATTTCTTAGAAGCAATTGTAATAGGCACACATTGTTCAAGTTAGAGTTAACTTGAAGCTTGTAGAAATTAGCTAGAGGCTAGTTGATACAAAGGGATTAGAGTTAGTCCTAGGATTACAAAAGAGTTTATTTTTTAAGTCCATTTGGCTCAAAATTTTTAGTGAAGAGTTTGAGCAAATCCTACTGAGGAGTAGGTCGTGGTTTTTTCACCTTTTGAGCCAGGTGTTTTCCACGTAAAAATCTCTGTGTTTTTACTTTACTGCTTTTATTATTCCGTAACAGTAGAAGTTGGAACACAAAGAAGAGCCAGTTTCTTCTTGTGAGACATCACTCAAAATAATAGGGTACCACACATTTATCCTATATTCTTGTGTGGTATTGACGTCTAAAGCATCAGGAAGTTTATATAATTTCACAATTTCACTGTATAACAACATATCGCAACAACATTTACTCGAGCTCCCTATACCTAAACCCTTAATGAACTTGATTTATATTAATTTTCTTATATGAGCTTGGGCCCGTATTGGTTTTTTTGTACATATCTTTTTATTATTTAATTCATTATAAATTGGCTCTTCAAGAAAAGAATTGCATAGGATGGAGATTTTTGAATAGCCAATCGTCACTTATAATTGAGGTGAAAATAAAATATTTAATAAACGTATAATCTTAATTGATATACTGAAGTGAGAGATTATTGATATACAAAATTATTTAAAATATATAACTACATAATGAGTACAGATGTAACATGTCCCGACCTTTTTGATGTTTATGTATTCTTAGAGGCTTTGTAGATAGAGGTTCAGTTTGTACTGTATGTCAGAGGCATTGACGACCCATATGTATTCATGTTCTAAAAAAATATTGTTTAGTGATACAGTGTTTTTTTCAACTTGCAATTGTTCATTATGAGTTGTGGCCATGTTGGCCCATGATAGTAATAAAAGGAATGAACGAGTTACATAGTGGTTCGCTCGGGCTAGTTTGGCACCGGGTGCCAGCCACACCTCCCAAGATTTGGGGCGTGAAAAAAACATGTATACTTGTACCAAATAATCAAGGGAGTACATTTTGCTACCAAGACCCTTTGTGGTTCAAAGAAGTTATTATTTTCACAAGAAAAGGCCTCAGGGCCAAAAAACCCACGATGTCTCGGGGGCTGTCGTCGATTGTCGCCCCATCGACTTATTAAAGCTGGAGGCCGTAAGATCCCAAGCGGTTGACCTCAGATCTGATCAAAATTGTAAGTCATACGGGCATGGCCAAAAACTGTAAGACCTCGCGTAAGGAATGTCCAAAACATACGACCTTGTAAAAGTCACAATCCCGAGTTTAAATCTAGGGATATATATTCGAACTTGTAAGACCCTAAAAAAGGCATACCCCCGAATATAGATGTCGAGGATACCTCACTCGGGGACTCAAGGCTCCGGCAAAACACAAACAACTTCGGTTGATAGGCTCATGCCAAAGTAAAGCGACTCGGGGATGCTTGACCGTCTCCATAAAATCAAAATCCTTCGAAATTATTTCTGAAAGAACTGGTTAAAACATGCTACCCTCGGCACAAGCAAAAGGGCTTCGATCATTTTCATCTCAGCTCCAAACAACAAAAAGGCTCGAGACAATTCATCCATAGGGCTAAACCTTCTGAGGTGCTCATTCATCATTAGACAACAAGTCCCTCCACTTACAATGGAAAAATGTATGGCAGACCTGGAACTTGGAGACTCGAAGGATGATCTTAAGGAATATTCATTTTAAAGTTCTGATGAAACTGTTGCTAATGGTTCAGATTGATACTGCATAGGTGAGGTGTGTTATATATTCATAGTGGCCGAATTTTTGTTAAGAAACCTGTGAGAGGTATTTTGTTTGGCTAGCAGGTATATTGTGATGCTTTATTGTACATGAACTTGTTTTCCTTTTGACCAGTAATTGTGTGATTGAACTAAGCTTGGACTAGTCTCACTTTTGTTATGCATCCGTGTGATACTTCATTGAACACAATACTGAAGGTGTGGTGAATTTTAGAGGGATTGCCAAGAGAATCAACTCAGGTATGTTAAGGCTATCCCTTCTTTCGTTTGGCATGATCTAACGTGAAAAAAACGTAAACAATACGCTATTTTATAATGAATCTACTCCTAGAAACTAAGGTTGTCCATGTTGTTTTTTCCTTAAAAAGTTATTCTAAGAAAGTATGTATGATCCTTGAATCCTAGTGAAGTTCATATTGATGGTATGATGTCCATAATGTTAATCGAAGGTGCAACTACCTTACGTTACTCTGAAAGGTTTAGAGCGTGATTCCATGAGTCCAACATGCGTTATATATATAGTATCTATTTTACTCTACCGAGCCGCGCTATAGTCGGCCGAGCATGGAACATATTGTGCACTTAGTGATCAGTTGGGTTTAGCGAGCTGCACGTGGCCGTGTATGATTTTACCGAGCCTAATGATGGACAGGTATGTTTTTTCCGAGTCCTCTTCGAGACCGGGTATGATATGGTGATGATGATTCCCACAAAGGCGGATGTTTTTAAAAGATTATGTATATATATGTATAATGCATTTCCTGTCACTATCTCTCAGAGGCACTCAGATGCTACATGATGTATCTCCTACATCTCTCGTTACATTATTGTTCTTAGTAATCTTTTTCTGCCTTACGTATTCAGTACTTTATTTGTACTGACGTCCCTTTTGCTTGTGGATGCTGCATTTCATGGTCGCAGGTTCCAATAGACAGGTTGACAGTCCCCCTAGTAGGCTATGAGCTCAGCGGAAGGTGTGTTGCACTCCACTTGCTCCGAAATTGCCTATTTGGTCAGTATAACTGGGACATGCATTGACTGGTATGGCGAGGCCTTGTACCGACCTTTTTGATGTTTATTTATTCTTAGAGGCTTTGTAGATAGAGGTTTAGTTTGTACTGTATGTCAAAGGCCTTGACGACCCATATGTATTCATGTTTAAAAATAAATGGTTTAGTGATACAGTGTTTTTTTTTCTCTTGCAATTTTTCATTATGATTTGTGGCCATGTTGGCCCATGATAGTTACAAAAAGAAATGAACGAGTTACAGAGTGGTTCACTCGGGCCAATTTGGCACCGGGTACCAGCCACGCCTCCCAATGTTTGGGGCGTGAAAAAGTGGTATCAGAGCGGGTTGTGTCCTAGAGAGTCTACAAAGTTGTGCCTAGTAGAGTCTCACTTATGGATGTGTTGCGCGCCACATTTAGAATTGAGAGGATATAGGGCATTTAGGAAATATTACCCTTCTTTTGTTTCCAGATCGTGCCATAAGGCTAAGTCATAAGAAGTCAGTATAAAGTTTCCACTGCATTCTTTATCCACTAGAGGTGCTATCACAATAAAGCTTTAAGGCGTAGATGTAATTTCTATTTATGTGGAAGGGAGGATATGATAGAAACAGAAGATACGATGCGATTTTAAAAAGTAAGGTAAAGGTGAAGACAATATGTGTAACGACCCAGCCGTTCGTTCGCATATTAGAACTCCGTTCCCTTAAATGAAACCTTCCATAGTGGCTACTCGTGCTTTATGACTCGCGGGAGCAGGCGGTTCGGGATTTGGGGATGAATTGGATGGTTTAGGAACACTTGGTTCCTTAAGGTTGGCCTATTTGGCCATGTTTGACTTCGGTCAACATTTTGAGCAAACGACCTTGGAATCAAGTTATAACAGCTCCAGTAGCTCCGTATGATGATTTCGGACTTAGGCGTATGTTCGGCTAGGGTTTCTGATGACCCAGTCGCGTTTCGGCGCCTGAAATGGAAATCAGGATTTTCTTAAGTTTGGAATTTGGCTTGAAACAAGACTTTATGCTATCGAGGTACGAACGGAATTCCGGGACCGAGAATAGTTCAGTATAGTCATTTATGACTTGTCTGCAAAATTTGGGATCATTCTGAGTAGTATAGACCCGTTCGGTGCAATGTAATGAATTCTAAAATTTCAAAGTTCTTAAGTTTGATTAATTTGGTTTTGGGGTTGAATTTTGAGTTCCGTTGTTGTTTTTCATGTTCCAGAAGTTCGAGCGAGTCCGTATCATGAATACAGACTTGTCGGTGCTTTTGGACGGGGTCCCGGGGGGCTCGGGGGTGTTTTAGACCCCCGAGAGCTAAGTTAGAAAAACCAGAAATTTTTCTGTCTGGTTTCCTTCTCTGCGATCGCAGAAGCAAGGATGCGATCACAGAGAAGTAATTATGCTGGGCCATCCAATGTTCTCTGCGATCGCATAAGGTCCCCTTCCCAATTCTATGCAAACGCAGACTCACCCATGCGATCGCACAAGTCACCTAACCCCACCCCCCTACTGCTTGTTCCTCTCTGCGGTCGCAGACCTCACTCCTGCGATTGCATAAGCCCACCTCCCTACCCTCAGCGATCGCAGGCCCCATCTATGCGATCGCATAGTGCTTCTTGGGGGCCAGGGTCACTTGTTCTCCGCGATCACAGGCCTGATGCCGTGATCGCACTGAAGGCTTCCCTGGGCAGCCTTTAAATGCCCAATTACGGGCTTTCTTCCTCATTTTCCAATTACCAAACTCCATTGAAGCACCTTGGAGCTGGGGGGAAAGGCTGTCCAAAGCCACTATCATCTAAGGTGAGTGACGTTTTCTCTAAATTATCAATTTTTCATGGAATTCATCCAACTTTGTTCTTAAAAATATCAAAATCATGAAATTTGGTAGGAATTTCTAGGGCTTTAATAATTAGTGAATTATCCCTTTTTAGCCATGAATTCCTAAATAATTTAGGTAATTACGATCCTTAGACTACGGGTAATTTAATCCTTCAAGAATTTTCAAAATCCAAAAGCAGGGGCTCGGGGTCGAAATTTCAAAAATCGCCAAGAATGTTAAATTTTAGGAATTCTTGATAATTCTCTTTCTTGAACCTTAAATTGATTCAATCATGCTATGTTTGGTTAGTTGTGAACCGTCAAGAGTAATTTCGGAGTTTCGAGCGCATCTTTTGATACGGTCCTTGGTCCGAGGACTGCTTCGTCGAGGTGAGTCTCCTTTCTAACCTTGTAAGAGGGAAATTGTCCCCATAGGTGCTCTATGTGTTATATGTTGGTATTCTGGAGCTGCGTGCGTACCTTGTGACGAGAGTCCGCACGTAGCAACTACTATGGTTATGTCCGGATAGTTTTATGATCACAGCATGCCTTGTCTTCTACTTTGAAATGATTTATATGTTATAATTCTTGCTTGGAAGTAGCATTGTTTCCTTGAATATTTCATTGATTAAGTATTTGGAAAGATTTGATATGTGAAGTGAACCTAGTAATTGGTATACGTAGGTTGTCGCTTTGCAAGTTACATTCCGCAAGTGACGTGTAATACGTTCCACTCTTAGGGGAGTGGGCCGTACGCCACGGTGAATATATATATATATAGTGCACTCCTGGTTCAGGCCGGTCGATCCCCGGCAGTGCACAGGGTCTTACTTGAGAATGCACTCTTGTACGGGCCGGTCGATCCCCGGTAGTGCATGGGCGAAGTTACATTATGATATGATATGATTACACTGATGAATGCACTCTTGGTAAGAGCCGGTCGATCCCCAGCAGTGCGTAATTGAGTTATTGGTAAGCATGCACTCTTGGTATGGGCCAGTCGATCCCCGGCAGTGTATAGCTCTTTGGTATGATTACATTATCGGCATGCACTCTTGGTACGGGCCGGTCGATCCCCGGCAGTGCATAGCTATTCTTCCCCCTGATTACAGCCAAATGTTTTACTCTTCGGTGCGCAGGGCTGCTCGGTATTTTTTCCCGACTTATGATTTGACAATTATTTGAGAAAGATTAAAAGTGAAGTTTCTATTGTTTGAGTAATTATTTGAGAACTCCGTGATATTTCCTTATTATTTGTACCTGCTACATGTCTACTGATTTCCTTATATCCTGCTTTACTTTATTACTGCTGAACCTTAGTGAGTATCGAGTCGACCTCTCGTCACTACCTCTTCGAGGTTAGACGAGATACTCACTGGGTACATATTTATATATATGTACTCATGTTGCACTTTCCTTTCTTTCTGCACTTAATTGTGTAGGTTCGGAGGGTGGTCCGTCTAATTATCAGGCCGGTGCTAGATATTGATAGCGTGGTTATACTTCATTGTGAGCTTCTTTCTCGCTGATTTCCTAGCAGCACCCTGAAGTTCTTTCGTTGTATCCTCTGTTTATTTCATTCAGGCTGAGACCCTGTGTATATTGTAGTCATTGTGTATTCAGTAGTTGCCCGTGACACTCGTGACACTAGTTCCTGGCACACACGCGGTATTTATTTTGGGTATTGGGTTGTATATCTATGTATATGTTTTATTTCGGCCTTGTATTTACTATGATTTTACCTTCACTCAAGGCTAGTATCAGGTTGGTTGTTTTAAACTTGTAATTATTGACTTGTTTCATCAAACGGAAAGGGTATCACCTAGTAAAGGTTATTTCGGCTTGCCTAACCCCGCTGTTGGGCGCTATCGCGGCCTGAATTAGGATTTGGGTCGTGACAACGTGGTATCAGATCTCTAGGTTCACGTAGTCTCACGAGTCACGGGCAAACCCAGTAGAGTCTTGTGGATCGGTACAGAGACGTCTGTACTTATCTTCAGGAGGCTATAGGGTGTTAAGAAACTCCTTTTGTTCGTATCCTATCATGCAGTCGGGGGTGTACTCAAACATGTTCTTCTATTCTCTCACAGATGGTGAGAATGCGTGCTTCACATGTTCCTGGTCCAGGGGAGGCTTCTACCCCCTCCGCTCGAGACTGTGGTAGGGGAAGGGGTAGGGCTCCTGTTCGTAAGAGGGAGCGAGAGCGTCCCAGAGCTGTACCGGTCGCACCGATTGAGGAGCAGGATGAGCTGCCTCCAGTAGCTCCACCACCAGCTGATTTTATGACGGCGCCGGGCTTCCAAGAGGTCATGGGCCGTATGCTGAGGTTCATGGATACTATGTCACAGGCGGGTGTACTTCCATCAAATCGGCTGTTTCTCAGGTAGGAGGGGGAGTTCAGACCCCTACCGCTCAGACTACAGGACCAGCAGCGGCTGTACATCGTACTCAAGATATTCCACCAGTGATCGCGGTTCAGCCTGGGGTGGAAGAACCAGAGCCCAGGCCAGTCGCAGAGATGGACCAGCAGAAGCTGCTGGGTAGATGGACCCAGCTTCGCCCTCCGACCTTCGGGGGTGAGCGGGGAGAGGATGCACAGGATTTCATCGAGAGGTGCAGGGATAAACTACACATCATGAGGATACTAGAGTCACATGGGGTAGATTTCACGACTTTCCAGCTTGAGGGCAGAGCGCTGTCACGCCCCAAAACCAAGGGACACGACCGACGCTCGACCGGGTAGCCCCAGTCAAGCGGACCTGGATTCCCTTTTTCCTCCCACGTATTACCCCAAAATTTCCGATGTATATTATTTAATTATAATTAAGGCGCATTCTTACTATCTGAAATTAAACCATAGAATTATGTCATTACCAACATGTAGTACAATACTTACAAAATATACATAACACACAGTTTTACTTTACGTGGTCTACAAGTCATACTGCCCAAAATACATAAGTACATAACCCACATTTCCTATCTACGGAGCCTCTAAGAGTACGAAGGAGTTATATAATACTTGCTGGTAATAAGGCTCCGGCTATACCTTACACAAATACCAAAATAAAAATCCGAAAGTAGAGGTGGCATGAACCACACTGGGCTTCGAGTGGAGAGAAGCTTACCAAAACAGCTGGTAGGACGAAGAGGAGGCACTACTGTCGGTGGACTGTAGTACCTGCTATAGAACCACCTACAATCATCACAAGAATGTAGCGCCCCCGGCAAAGGGACATCAGTACACTTGAATTGTACTGGTATGTATGAACAAACTTTACTCTAAGTAAACTCAATAATGCACTGGCAAGAGACACACAGAGAGTCACACAATCACTGCACAAGACATAGAAAGATACACAATGGAAGTTCCACAATTTTCATTTCATCACAATCACAATCGCAACTCCACCCTTTTTACTTCTCAACATTTCACCCTTATTTCTTCTGTTGCGGCGCGCAACCCGATCCCACCTGACAATCACAATCATTTGTTGTGTTTCTATTGCGGCGTGCAACCTGATCCCACCTAACAATCACAATCACACCCTTATCACCTTTATCTCCCCTTTTTCGTCACACAACCCGATCCCACCAATGAATATCATCTCATATCAACGATGACAAAATCACAGTTCAATCACACAAAAATTCAGCAATAAGAATACTGCTTCTTTACATAGCCTTTAGCATATACATTCATAATCTTGGATTCATTATCCTACTAGCACCGTTTCACATAGCATAGTAGTATGGTGATCAACTAAAGACAGACAAGTAATACACTTCACGCTTCAACATAATTCGGACAACCAGTTGCACATATTCATACCAATACACGTACCGTATGCTCGAACACCACAAGGGATTTACAAAGATTAAAGTTAGCCATACATACCTGGAGTCGAGTTTCCCTTTTTAATTTCTATTGCAATTCACCGAACCGCCTAGAACCGTCAATCTAGTTCACAATGCAACATATTTACCTTAGAATTAGGAGTCTCGAATTCATTTGAGCCTTTTATCAAACACTATGCGATCCCTTAGATTGACTAAACCCCTTTTTAGTGAAAGATTACTCTACTTGCTTCCCTTTACTAGGTTATGGAAGATTATTCACATGCATGCAAGGTCCCAACTTTTCATCCTCAAGAACCAACCTATGTGTGTTTTATTCTTAGTTAAATCCCTGGAATTTGAGAAAATAGGGTGAAGACTTACCTCTTATGATGAATAAGATGACTACTACTCGATAAACTTCCAAGCCTGGGTAGAGATGGAGGACCTATTTGGGGAAGATGAGGACTTCTCTCTCTAGAATCCACTCTCACTTCTCTCTATTTTGCTTAGAAACCAGTTAAAATAAAAGGGGGCAGGGGTTAAATGAAACTGGGGTCGGGTATAAATATTTTGAAAATTAAAAGACCGTGTCGAATATGCGGTCAGGAATGCGATCGCATTCCTGACATGCGGTCCGCATACTGGACCGCATAATGTCCCCCAGGAGGGCCAAATTTTGAAAACATTCTGCCCGTGTATGCAACCACTATGCGGTACGCATACACGTTATGCGATCACATTGTGCGTCGCATAACACCCCTCCCCAAAACTCAAAGGCAATGATGCGGCAGCTATGCGGTCCGCAGAACCGAAATGCGGTCGCAGATTGGACCGCATAGTTGTCCTTCAGTTGGGTAGTGATCTGCCCCTGTATGCGACCACTATGCAGTCTGCATACACGTTATGCGATCACATTGTGCGTCGCATAACACCCCTCCCCAAAACTCAAAGGCAATGATGCGGCAGCTATGCGGTCCGCAGAACCGAAATGCGGTCGCAGATTGGACCGCATAGTTGTCCTTCAGTTGGGTAGTGATCTGCCCCTGTATGCGACCACTATGCAGTCTGCATACACGTTATGCGATCGCATAGTGCGTCGCATAACATCCAAATTTCTGGAAAAATTAAGTTCTATCAAATCCCGGGGTACTTTTACACAATCAAGGTCCGTTTTAAGAATTTCCACAGATATAAAAACTCGGGGACTTATTCGGGTATTATTTTAAACAAGAAATTTTACGGGTCTTGGTACGGGCCGGTCGATCCACGACAGTGCATAGCTATTCTTCCCCCTGATTCCAGCCAAATGTTTTACTCTTCGGTGCACAGGGCTGCTCGGTATTGTTTCCCGACTTATGATTTGACGATTGTTTGAGAAAGATTAAAAGGGAAGTTGCTATTATTTGAGTAATTATTTGAGAACTCCGTGATATTTCCTTATTATTTGTACCCTGCTACATGTCTACTGCTTTCCTTATATCATGCTTTACTTTATTACTACTGGACCATAGTGAGTATCGAGTTGACCTCTTGTCACTACCTCTTCGAGGTTAGACGGGATACTCACTGGGTGCATATTTATATATATGTACTCATGCTGCACTTTCCTTTCTTTTTGCACTTGATTGTGCAGGACCGGAGGCTGGTCCATCGGATTATCAGGCCGGTGCTAGATATTGATAGCGTGGTTATACTTCACGGTGAGCTTCTTTCCCGCCGATTTCCTAGCAGCACCCTGGAGTTCTTTTGTTGTATCCTTTGTCTATTTCATTCAGGCTGAGACCCTGTGTATATTGTAGTCATTGTGTATTCAGTAGTTGCCCNAATATTTAGCTTTATGCTACACCAAATAAGTTCTCCTTTTGTGTATGCTAGTTCAGATTTCAGAATCACATAAAGTACTTTAAATATACTCATTTTAAATGACATATTAAGGACATACACCTCTTCATTGTTTTCTACATTTATGTTGCATGTAGATTATTTTTGGAAAATATTTGCTTAACAAATTTATAGAAATTATTTTCTCATAAGAAAAGAAGGTTATCTTTTACCATTTTAAGAATTAAACGTGCGGAATTGTTTACTCTTTATATGAGATTAGAAAATTATAAGTTGAGAAAATATATGTATTTTTACATGAATTTATAAAAATAATAATAATAGTGTATCTATTTATNACATCTTGACCTGAATTAGGATTTGGGTCGTGACAATATGAGATTCTCAAGTACAAAAGATTGTGAATGGTCGAGACTTCAGATATAGTTTGGGTTTTAGTTTAGTTTACAGAGGAGAACCTAGTAACATTTTTGTAAATCTGTAATAGTTAACATTCAAGGACGAATGTTCTAAAGGAGGGAAGGATACTACACCCCGTAAGTTTAACAACCTTGATGTCCTTATATATATATATATATATATATATATATATATATATATATATATAAGTAGTAAAACTCAAGAACGTAAATTCGGACATTGTTATTTCCATATATTTAATTTGCAATGTATCTCCTCAAGCTACAAAGTGCTCCAAAAGCCGTTTGATCCTAGTGTACTTTTTGCAAAGATTCACAAGGGTAATATTTAGCTTTATGCTACACCAAATAAGTTCTCCTTTTGTGTATGCTAGTTCAGATTTCAGAATCACATAAAGTACTTTAAATATACTCATTTTAAATGACATATTAAGGACATACACCTCTTCATTGTTTTCTACATTTATGTTGCATGTAGATTATTTTTGGAAAATATTTGCTTAACAAATTTATAGAAATTATTTTCTCATAAGAAAAGAAGGTTATCTTTTACCATTTTAAGAATTAAACGTGCGGAATTGTTTACTCTTTATATGAGATTAGAAAATTATAAGTTGAGAAAATATATGTATTTTTACATGAATTTATAAAAATAATAATAATAGTGTATCTATTTATTTTTTGTGGTACCGTATGACCACGATAGTAGATGTATAAAGTATATTAAAAATAAGTAAAATTTTAAGTAATTTGAAACAATTCTAATTATGCGGGTAATTGGTTAATTACCGAGTAACGAAACACTACCTAATTACCTAATAAGTGGATAAAGATTAAAATACCCCCACCCCACATGGCAGCAAGCCACTTCCTACAAATATGACACTTAGTCATTCTTTATAGGTGGCAGATAATGTGTTACCAAAACACTTTAATTCAAGTTTCTTTATATTCATTTTCATTTTTTTGTTTTATTAGAAAGTGTTAGTTGCTGATAGTAGAAAATTTTGTCAGTCATCTCAATACAGATATTGCCCAAATCTGTTGTGGGAGATTCAAAAGAATACATAGAGCATATTAAGAGTGACTGGCATAAGGAATATCTTAAGGAATATTAATTTTAAAGAATATATGGCAGAAGGATGACCTGGAACTTTGAGACTCGAAGGATGATCTTAAGGAATATTAATTTTAAAGTTCTGATGAAATGGTTGCTAATGGTTCGGATTGATACTGCGCAGGTGAGGTATGTTATACATTCATAGTGGCCGAAATTTTGTTAAGAAATCTGTGAAAGGTATTTTGTTTGGCTAGCAGGTATATCGTGGTGATTTATTGTACATGAACTGGTTTTCCTTTTGACCAGTAATTGTGTGATTGAACTAAGCTTGGACTAGTCTCATTTTTGTTAAAACAAAATGGTACATAATTCACTGCATCCGTGTGATACTTCATTGAACACAATACTGAAGGTGTGGTGAATTTTAGATGTATTGCCAAGAGAATCGGCTCGGGTATGTTAAGGCTATCCCTTCTTTCTTTTGGCATGATCTAAAGTGAAACAAACGTAAACAATACACTATTTCATAATTAATCTACTCCTAGCAACTAAGGTTGTTCATGTTGTTTTTTCCTTAAAAAGTAATTCTAAGAAAGTATGTATGATCCTTGAATCCTAGTGAAGTTCATATTGATGGTATAATGTCCATAATGTTAATCGAAGGCGCAACTACCTTACGTCACTCCGAAAGGTTTAGAGCGTGGTTCCATGAGTCAAACATGCATTATATATATAGTATCTATTTTACTCTAACGAGTCACGCTATAGTCGACCGAGTATGGCACCTATTGTGCAACAACTGATCAGTTGGGTTTACCGAGCTCCACGTGGCCGGGTACGATTTTACCGAGCCTTATGATGGCCGAGTATGTTTTTACCGAGTCCTCATTGAGACCGGGTATGATATGGTAATGATGATGCCCACAGAGGAGGATGTTTTTGAAAGATTATGTATATATATTGTTGACCTAAGTCACTGCATAGTTTTGAAGATTGACAAAGTC
Source organism: Nicotiana undulata (assembly GCA_005239495.1). Taxonomy (NCBI): domain Eukaryota; kingdom Viridiplantae; phylum Streptophyta; class Magnoliopsida; order Solanales; family Solanaceae; genus Nicotiana; species Nicotiana undulata. Next base: position 43,007 of record ML269113.1, read on the forward strand.
TGACCAGTTGAACCAGGTCCATCAGAGCACACATACTTGAACTAAATGGCTAGAACATAAACCGTATATGCATAGGAGATAAATGTGATTGTGAAGTATCAATGAACCAAGAGATTGTCTCCTAATGCAAAAAGGTTGCAAACTGATAAAGAGGTTAGAAGTTGAATTCAACAAGGATAGTAACAAAGGAAGTTGAGTTTAATTCAAACTCTTTCACCCAGTTAGAGGTGTACTAGAATTAAACGACAAACTCAACTACTAACTCTATAAATACTTGAAGTATTCCTGCTGAAATTCTTGACGCACAAGTACAGAAGTGAATTAAGATCTGAAAGCAAAATTCCCAGTTATTTTGCAAGCAAAATTATTGTACGATACAAAGGCTATAGATCAGCTAGAAGAATCAGTTCCATCGTTTGTGTATTGAGTGTAGTTGATTGTAGTAGGAGTTTTAACATTGTATCTTTTCAGATTTCTTAGAAGCAATTGTAATAGGCACACATTGTTCAAGTTAGAGTTAACTTGAATCTTGTAGAAATTAGCTAGAGGCTAGTTGATACAAAGGGATTAGAGTTAGTGCTAGGATTACAAAAGAGTTTATTTTGTAAGTCCATTTGGCTCAGAGTTTTTAGTAAAGAGTTTGAGCAAATCCTACTGAGGAGTAGGTCGTGGTTTTTTCACCTTTTGAGCCAGGTGTTTTCCACGTAAAAATATCTGTGTTTTTACTTTACTGCTTTTATTATTCCGCACCAGCGTGAAAAAAATATGTATACTTGTCACGATCCAAAACCTATGGGTTGTGATGGTGTCAGACACTACTGCCAGGCAAGCCAACCCCTTAATCAGTTGAAATACCTTCCTGTTTAACAATTTCGAAATCGTTGACTTTATTGCATTTCATATTCATATAAATAAATTGTTGTAAATTAAACACGACAGGGAATCAATTTTATTCAATAAAACAAGACTCAACACATCCCCAGAACCCGGTGACACAAGTACATGAGCAGTTTTTATGAATTTATACAAATACACAACTCTTTTCCGAGAATAAATGGGACAATGCAATAAAATACAAGTAAAGATATAGAAGGAAGGAGACTCTGTCAACTGCGGAACGCCTCCAGATGAATGCAGCCCGAGTAAGTCTCCGAATCATTTTCCGAACTATGGAGGTACCTGTGCAGCAAAATGCACAGAAAGTGTAGCATGAGTACATATACATATATGTACCCAGTGAGTATCCCGTCTAAACTCGAAGAAGTAGTGACGAGAGGTCGACTAGACACTCACTATGGTCCAACAGGGATAATAATAGACAGGATATAAGGTAACCCATAGGCATGTAAGACAGATAAACATCAAAATGTATCAGAATCAGGTATCCAAATAACAGTCGAAGTTAAACAACAAATAAGATCATCGGGATGAAATAACATCAAGCAAGTCTTATATCCGCCGTGGCGTACGACCCGATCCCATAATGAAATCACTCTCATCACTCCGCTGTGGCGTACGGCCCGATCCCATAATGTAATTACTCTCATCACTCCGCCGTGGCGTACGACCCGATCCCATAATGTAATCACTCCCATCACTCCGCTGTGGCGTACGACCCGATCCCATAATGTAATCGCTCTCATCACTCCGTCGTGGCGTACGAACCGATCCCATAATGAAATCACTCTCATCACTCCGCCGTGGCGCACGGCCCGATCCCATAATGAAATCACTCTCATCACTCCGCCGTGGCGTACGGCCTCATCCCATAAGAGTGGGGTATATTACAAATCGCTCGCGGAATGTAAATTTGCGAAGCGGCAACATGCGCACATAAAGTATTAAGTATACTTCACATATGAAATCCTTTTCAATTATTTAAGTCAATGAATGCTCAGGGAAATAATACTATCTTACATGAGTACAAAACTTATAAGTCATTTCTTTTTCTTTCATAATACCTTTCATTTTATATTTAAAATAAAACAATTTTCTTCGTATTGATTTAAATAAAACCGTTCCTTTCATTTCATTTTTACAATAGAACAACTNTGCTCCGAAGATTCACCGTCGGCTTCCAAACCTCTACGACGCCTCCAATGGTTGCACAATGACCCCAAACTATCCAAATAATGATAATTCAATGAAAACTTATTTAATCGATCATAAGAAATATAAATTTACAGAGTTCCTTAGCCCGGTTTAATGAAATGACAAAAATGCCCTCGGGCCCACGTGCCTGGATTCCAAGTTTTATTGAAAATAAACTCTACCCGAAGTTTTACTATCTCAATTACACCATTCATTCCAGAATTTATGTCCAATTTGTGGCAAAAATCACATTTTCCAAATTCTAGGTCTCTTCCAAATTTTCCCCAAATTTTCCCTAATATTCATGTTCTAATCCATGTAATAATCTTGTATCTAACTTGGAAATAAGTAGAATGATCTTACCTCTGAAGCTTGGTTGAAATCTTCCTTGAAATGCTCTCAAAATCCGTCCATGGCATATGTAAAAATGAGTTAAATGGCCAAAACCCCGCTAGATATCATTCTGCCCAGCACAGGCCTTCTCTGTGATCGCAGGAGAGCCTTTGCGATCACACAGGCCACCCAGGACCCTCCTCCGCGATCGCACCAACAGACCTACAGTCGCACAGGTCATCTCCAGTACCCTCACTCGCTCTCTTCTACGAACGCAGTAGCAGGCCTGCGATCGCACTGCTCTGCCCAGACCTTCTCCGCGATCGCATAGACCATCAGCACCAGAAAACCAGCAAAAGCAATTCAACCTGAAATGCCCCGAAACCACCACGAAACACATCCAAGGCCCTCAGGACCCCGTCAAAACACACGACTGAGTCCCATAACATCCCACGAACTTGCTCGGGTCTTCAAATCATCTTAAACAACGCCTAAATCACTAATCGCACCGAGATTTAACTTTATGAACTAGGAAGTTACCAACTTCCACATTCGATGCCGAAACCTATCAAACTACGTCCGATTGACTTCAAATTTTGCAGGCAAGTCATATTCGACATTACGGACCTGCTCCAACTTCCGGAATCGCATTCCGACCCCGTTATTAAAAATTTCCATTTCCAGTCTAATTCTTCAAAAACCTTGAGTTTTCTATCTTTAGCCAAATTACCTTAAATTGACTTCTGGATATCCGAATTCACTTCCGATCGCGCTCCCAACTCCAGAATCACCATACAGAGCTATTTCCAGACTCATAATCCCAAACAGACATCAATATCATTGAAATGTACTTCAAGTCAAACTTAGGAAATTTCCCTAAAATACTGACTTTCCACAATATACGCTGAACTGCTTCCGGGTTCTCCAAAACCCGTTTCGGACATACGCTAGAGTCCAAAATCATCATACGAACCTGCTGGAACCTTCGAATCCCGATTCCGCGGTCGTTTACTCAAAATTCCAGCCTTACTCGATTTCTTCAACTTAAGACTTCTGAAATGAGAATTTTCCTTTAAATTCAACTCCGATCTTCCTGAATTTCAATTCCGACCATATGCACAAGTCAATATACCTGAAATGAAGCTGTTTGTGACTCCCAACTGCTGAACGACGCACTGGATCTCAAAACGACCGGTTGGGTCGTTACATTCTCCCCCACTTAAACAGACGTTCGTCCTCGAAAGTGCTAGGAACTGCGCCAGAATTACCTGGAAACACTGTTTAACACCTCATGCACCTGCCCGTGCTGCCACAACCCAGTTGAGCACATAAGCTTGATCAAATATGAAGATATCCTCCTTTATTCATACAATAAGCTCCGAACTTAGTTCTAACATCTAAAATTCTCTACAAGGCCTGATTCTAACATTTGAACACCGAATCAACTACCACACGAGGCACCAGAACACAACTTCATGCCCTTGCTGAATCAGCACCATACACCGCCTGATCCATTATCTGACCACAATGACGCTCCCTGGATCTTAATAGCCAAAATTCTGGGACTTTGATGCTCTCAAAGCACCTTATAAGTTACATTCATATATTTTGTTATAACGCTGACGATATCACCAAAACAGAGGAGATTAGCGGAAATTCATAATCATATGCAGAGTTAACCACACGTTGAAATATTTTCTCTAAATTCAGATCACCACTTCATTGCAAATCAATAATGGGAATTCCCTGCAATTATGCTTGCATAATCTTATCCTACCGACCCCAGATTTATAAATCTCGTCTCACCCAATATGAACTGCTCAGACAACCAATCACCCCAAACACAGCCATTAGCTTCACATGATGCCACAATGCGCCAATAGGCCACAATTCGAATACGACACCTAAGGAAATGACACCAGGAAGGGACTACTCAACTTACGTTATAACTATGAACTTTTCTCAGAAAATAGGAAATAACACACAAGAAAATAATTATAGGAGTCTTGCTCCACATCATACTGTTGCGGCGAGCAACCCTATCAAATAACTTACCCGTGGCGGCGTGCCACCTGACCCCATCATAAGATTTACATAAGGAGATATATACAGAGCCGAATTTCTCACAGTTTACAAGATACTGAATATCGGTCACCAGCACGCTAAGTGCATAACACCATTCTGGGGAGACTGATAGAGTCATAGGCTACAAACTCAAGCACAACTGGGTGTGATATATATTCTGAATCTCAAGAGCCATCCTGCTCGCGTAACCACATCATTACGCAGAATCTCAACACATAAGGAATTATCAAACTGTTTCACCACTCACACAGCACAATCACAATATCACATGAATTTGACGAAGACGGGACAACACTTGATACCCCAATACCCTCCTTGAGGAGTGCCATACTGAAATTAACACCTCTGACTCGCATGAAGCCCACAATCTTGTTTAAGTCCATTCACTCACTTTAAGCCGATTTTGCTCGCATTGAACTAGACTGATAGCCTTACCTGGGTCCAAATAACCCTCTTTCTTTTTCTTATAAACACGAGGACAACCATCATAGCCGAGGTAAACACCTCACAGTCCAAAACCAACTGAGCCGAATGCCTTCCAGGCATATATTCTCAAATAAGCAATATTATACTTCCTTACTTAGTCTAAATCTGCAATCAATCAGGTGACTACAAGTCACGCTTACACAATCTTCCCGTGGTCACACTCCCACGAATTTCCACACAAGGCAACAAGTATGCACATCCATACCACCGACCATCCTAAGGCTCTAAAACAATTCAAGGACCCGTAATCAGGATACCAAGTCTCTTTCACCAAACACCGATCTCAGGTGACACTGAAGACAACATCTGCTTATTCTAGACATTCAAATTCGTTGTTCTTGATCCCCTGAGCTCATGACAACCTTGTTAACACCGAACTGCAATCTCGATTCTTACTTCCAGTTACATACCGCTTATTGCACATAACATGCCAATATGGAATAGCATAGGAAGTTCCATCATGACTCCTGAACCACTAACAAGGGTGAACACTTCTTCACATATAGAAACCTTTTATTTTCTTCAATTCATGAGAACCATAACAACACACAATTGAGCTCTCGCAATCACAATACATGCAAATCCTAAAGTAGTGGTCTGAAACAACCATAAACCTTCCGGGATCCGCCTACACCTTGACAGGCCATAACACTTGAATGCTTCCAAATGAAATCTATTAAGACGGCCGACGAGCCCCACAAACATCTGCACAAACCATACACGTACTCGATCACACCGAAGGAACTGATCACTGTCGTACATGCGCCGCTCCATCATGGCTAACCAATCCATCTTCCTTTAATCATCTTTAATTGCCTCAGGATAATAGTAACTTCTTTCAACTCAACCCTCACTCATCCTGAGTGACCTTGATTCACGAGATCATGCTGCCTAAGTCCCGCAACCCGTCTCACAACCTCCTGGTAATATTTCTACAACCACGGGTTTATTTCTCTCACTCCTCAAACACTAACCTACGTGCTGAAAATGACATAGAATACTCCAACTATTTTCCTTCTTCTCAGAGATTACTGCAAAAGTTCGACTCTTAATCACACTGCTGCTTGAAACCCTCAAACACCACAGTCTCTAGCTTTCAAATTCACTAGGACCGCTACTGAGAGTCACCCCCTCTGACTGGCCCTTAATACAATCAACTCCAAGGCTCTTCAAGACCATGAATATTCTCACAATGAAGCACGTGACTGAGTTGCTTCCCTTACAATTTGCCTAATCCTTGAGCACAAATTCTAAATCTTCCAGAGCCCAGCCTTGGTCCAATAGGACCAACTTCGCACGTTTCATCATATGCCATGCTCAATTACCCATTTACTCATTTCCCTAAGTTGTAACAACTTGCCGATACGCCGATACTCTGCAATCCCAAGAGAACACAACCATATGATCCAACTGCGGGTGGTGGGACTCCCCCACTTAGCCCGAAGCTACTACCTGCACCACTCCAGACGCTTCTGAGTTCTTTTCTTCTTTATGACGTCACCCTGCTCAACCAATCCGTCCGATTCTTCTGGATTTCCCTGTTAGCATTTCCCCAACTACTCAATTCTCTAGCACCATTTACACATTCTGCTTCCTACCGACTAGCCCTAAAGATCCCTTGCCGATTGGAACCACCGCCCAACACTTCTCACATATCTTCCTCCGTCGAAGGGTTCCCACTTGCTGCCTTAATTCAACACCATTCTCTGAAGCTCTTAAACCGGCAGGTCACCACAACTTCAAACTCTACGAAGATCATCTTCCGCGAGCTATCTTCATTAAAAATGCTTATTCAATATGGAACTACAACACCCCACGACCTCCGACGGCCGCTCAATCAACACTAATTCACAATAATCCAATCCAATGCAACCGAATAGATATAACGTCGGCGAACTTAACACATTTCATTTGATCAAAGGAGACGATAGCTTATTACAGGCGAGCACTTCACCTCACTTAAAAACACCAATCCGTACTATTTTATCAGCCCAAGACCTGATCATTTATAATCCAAATGCTTTTCCTCCGTAGAAACAAAATACTGAAATCTCAAAATCACACTCTGAGAAGACCTCCCTTCAAACCGTTCATCACCCCAACACATGGGCAAACGTTCAATCCCCATATCAGCATCGCGCCACAACCAATCGTAAGTTTCATAACCACATGAGCATGGCCTCAAAGTCTTCAGAAATACAGCTACTGAGCTGAGATGACATAAAATTCTTCCGCAGAACAATGATGATTTCCTCAATCAACCACGCTGGGAGAAACATCCCGCACCAAATCCATAGTATCATTAAAAGTCCTCAACCCTTGATTCATAACAAGCGCTTCGTGACGCGTACGATTGAGTAGGAAGAAGCATAGGCATAAGCCTTAAAGGAGTCAAGTCGCACGATGAGGAATCAAGAAGGGAAGTACTCCTAACAACCATGTAGCCTCCCGAAGATAAGTACAGACGTCTCCGTACTGATCCGCAGGACTCTACAGGACTTGCTCATGACTCGTGAAACCTACGGGAACCTAGAGCTCTAATACCACTTTGTCACGACCCAAAACCTATGGGTTCTGATGGCGCCGAACACCACTGCCAGGAAAGCCAACCCCTTAATCAGTTGAAATACCTTCATGTTTAACAATTTCGAAATCGTCGCCTTTATTGAATTTCATAATCATATAAATAAATTGTTGTAAATTAAACACGACAGGGAATCCATTTAATTCAATAAAACAAGACTCAACACATCCCCAGAATTCGGTGACACAAGTACATGAGCAATTTCTAAGAATTTATACAAATACACAACTCTTGTGCGAGAATAAATGTGACAAATGCAATAAAATACAAGTGAAGATATAGAAGGAAGGAGACTCTGTCAACTGCGGAATGCCTCCAGATGAATGCAGCCCGAGTAAGTCTCCGAATCATTTTCCGAACTATGGAGGTACCTGTGCAGCAAAATGCACAGAAAGTGTAGCATGAGTACATATACATATATGTACCCAGTGAGTATCCCGTCTAAATTCGAAGAAGTAGTGACGAGAGGTCGACTAGACACTCACTAAGGTCAACAGAGATAATAATAGACAGGATATAAGGTAAACTGTAGGCATGTAAGACAGATAAACATCAAAATGTATCAGAATCAAGTATCCAAATAACCGTCAAAGTTAAACAACAAATAGGATCATCGGGATGAAATAACATCAAGCAAGTCTTATATCCGCCGTGGAGTACGGCCCGATCCCATAATGTAATCACTCTCATCACTCCATCGTGGCGTACGACCCGATCTAATAATGTAATCACTCCCATCACTCTGCCGTGGCATACGGCCCGATCCCATAATGTAATCACTCTCATCACTCAATCGTGGCGTACGACCCGATCCCATAATGAAATCACTCTCTTGACTCCGTCGTGGCGCACAGACTGATCCCATAATGAAATCAAACTCATCACTCCGCCGTGGCGTATGGCCCAATCCCATAAGTGTGGGATATATCACAAATCGCTCGCGGAATGTGAATTTGCAAAGCAGCAACATGCGCACATAAAGTATTAAGTATACTTCACATATCAAATCCGTTTCAATTATTTAAGTCATTGATTGCTCAGGGAAATAATACTATCTTACATGAGTACAAAACCTATAAGTCATTTCTTTTTCTTTCATAATACCTTTCATTTTATATTTAAAATAAAACAATTTTCTTCGTATTGATTTAAATAAAATTGTTCCTTTCATTTAATTTTTACAATAGAACAACTTTCTTTCATATTGTCTAAACAGTAATCACATCACATAATACATACAAGGTACAAATAAAGCACATAGAGGCATGCTCGTGAGTCCTAAAGCTACCCAACTTATCAATATAGTCGCCACGTACGAACTCTTGTCACTTGGTACGTACCCCCCCCCCCCCCCCCCACACACACACAACATCTATACAACGCAAATAAGGATCCTATGGGGACGTTTCCCCCTTACGAGGTTGGAAAGGATACTCACCTTGCTTCGAAGATTAACCGCCGGCTTCCAAACCTCTACGACGCCTCCAATGGTTGCACAATGACCCCAAATTATCCAAATAATGATAATTCAATGAAAACATACTTAATCGATCATAAGAAATTTCAATTTACAGAGTTCCTTAGCCCGGTTTAATGGAATGACCATAATGCCCTCTGGCCCACGTGCCCGGATTCCAAATTTTCTTGAATTTAAACTCTACCCGAAGTTTTACTATCTCAATTACACCATTCATTCCATAATTTATGTCCAATTTGTGGCAAAAATCACATTTTCCAAATTCTAGGTCTCTTCCAAATTTTCCCCAAATTTTCCCTAATATTCATGTTCTAATCCATGTAATAATATTGTATCTAACTTGGAAATAAGTAGAATGATCTTACCTCTGAAGCTTGGGTTAAATCTTCCTTGAAATGCTCTCAAAATCCATCCATGGCATATGTAAAAATGAGTTAAAATGACCAAAACCCGCTAGATATCATTTTGCCCAGCACAGGCCTTCTCTATGATCGCAGGAGAGCCTTTGCGATCGCACAGGCCACCCGGGACCCTCCTCCGCGATCGCACCAACAGACCTGCGGTCACACATGTCATCTCCAGTACCCTCACTCGCTCTCTTCTGCAAACGCAGTAGCAGGCCTGCGATCGCACTGCTCTGCCAGACCTTCTCCGCGATCGCACACCAAAATCCACGATCGCATAGACCAAAACCACCACCCCTCAATTCCTTCTCTACGATCGCAAAGAAAAGGCTACAATCGCATAGAACACCATCAACACCAGAAAACCAGTAACGGCAATTCAACCCAAAATGCCCCGAAACCACCTCGAAACACACCCGAGCCCTCGGGACCCCGTCCTAACACACGACTAAGTCCCAAAACATCCCACGAACTTGCTCGGGGATTCAAATCATCTTAAACAATGCCGAAATCACTAATCGCACTGAGATTCAACTTTATGAACTTGGATATTACCAAGTTCCACATTCGATGACGAAACCTATCAAACCACGTCCCATTCACCTCAAATTTTGCAGGAAAGTCATATTCAACATTACGGACCTGCTCCAACTTCCGGAATCGTATTCCGACCCCGATATCAAAATTTCCATTTCCGGCCGAATTCTTCAAAAACCTTCAGTTTTCTATCTTTAGCCAAATGACCTTAAATTGACTTCCGGATATCCGAATTCACTTCCGATCGCGCTCCCAACTCCAGAATCACCATTCGGAGCTATTACCAAACTCAGAATCCCACACGGACATCAATATCATTGAAATGTACTTCAAGTCGAAGTTAAAAAATTTCCTTAAAATATTGACTTTCCACAATATACGTTGAACTGCTCCCGGGTTATCCAAAACCCGTTCCAGACATACGCCCAAGTCCAAATCACCATACGAACCTACTGGAACCTTCGGATCCTAATTTCTAGGTCGTTTACTCAAAATCCCAGCCTTACTCGATTTCTTCAACTTAAGACTTCTAAAATGAGAATTTTCCTTTAAATTTAATTCCGATCTTTCTGAATTTCAATTCCGACCATATGCACAAGTTAATATACATAAAATAAAGCTGTTCGTGACTCCCAACTACTGAACGACGCGCTGGATCTCAAAACGACCGGTCGGGTCGTTACAATACTTGTACCAAATAATAAAGGGAGTACCTATTGCTACCAAGACCCTTTGCAGTTCAAAGAAGTTCTTATTTTCACAAGAAAATGCCTCAGGGCCAAAAAACCCACGATGTCTCGGGGATTGTCGTCGACTGTCGCCCCATCGAGTTATTATAGCTGGAGGCCGTAAGATCCCAAGCGGGTGACCTCAGATATGATCAAAACTGTAAGTCCTACGGGCATGACAAAAAACTGTAAGACCTTGCGTAAGGCATGTCCAAATCATACGACCTTGTAAAAGGCACAATCCCGAGTTTAAAGCCAGGGCTATATATTCAAACTTGTAAGACCCTTAAAAAGGCATACCCTCGAATATAGATGTCGAGGATACCTCACTCGGGGACTCAAGGCTCCGGCAAAACATAAACGACTCTGGTTGATAGGCTTAGGTAAATATAAAGCGACTCGGGGATGCCTGACCATCGCCATCAAAGAAAAATCCTTCGAAATTATTTTGGAAAGAACTGGTTAAAACATGCTACCGTCGGCACAAGCAAAAGGGCTTCAATCATTTTCATGTCAACTCCAAACAACAAAAAGGCTCGAGACAATTCACACATAGGGAAAAACCTTCCGAGGTGCTCATTCATCGTCACACAATGACTCGTAATCGAGGTTCTTTTTTGTCCGTCGAAGAGTCGGATGAACACAAAAACTTCAAATAAGTCTTTAGCGAGGGAAAATGAATCCATACTAAAGGTCATATCGACCCAAAACTTGAGAGCCTTGACGCCAGCTTAAAAAGACTCAAGGCCAATTCTAAAAAACCTAAGGGTCGATAAGCTCGAGCCGTAACTCGGCTCGTGCACTGAGCCCGAAACGGTTAACTATCATGCCTAAGGGAAAACACATGGGAGCCTACGGGCCAGTATCAAAAAGCCTCTGGGCCGACATAAAGTCATATCGATCCCATTCTTAAGAGCTTAAACACCGGCTTAACGAGCCTCAAAACCAATTTGTAAACCTAAGGGTTTTTCGACAAGATCGTTGGACTTGCTTTCGACGATCAAAATTCAAGTCGAAGAGAAAACATATGCAAGAACGTTGAAAGAATCAGAATTTTTTTATATATACATATGTTACAAATAGACATTCACAAATGCTCTCGCAGAGAGCCTTGCACAAAAAAGAAAAAGAGAAAGCATAGCCTACTTCCCCTCGGGGACTGTGGCTTATCGGCCTCTTTTTCATTATCCTCGGAATAAGATACAAGTAATTTGGCATCGTATTCATCCTCCCTAGCATGCTCTATCTCTTCCGAGAGATCGAATCCCCGAGCGCCGATCTCCTCAATTCCCTTCGAGATCTACATCAAACGTAGTCTCTTCTCCTGCCTTCACGACCAGAAACCCCCCTTAGCTTAGCCCGAGCACCAACAACATCTTTTAAATAAATGGCCACTTTCTTGTCGGCCTTTGCTCGAGCCTCTTGGGCTTCGACACGGGCATCAACAACTTCGGCTTTTATTTGTAAAAAGCTTGGCCTCGAGCCTTTCGATCTTGCTCGCCTGAACTGAGCTATCTTCACGAGCGTTCCAGAGGTGCACTTAGAGGGAAGAAGCCTTGGCTAAAGCATTATTCCTGGTCACACCGTGAGCATCTATTTGAGCCCTTAACCCATTGCACTCACGCTCGGCCTGACCGACTCTGCCCCAAAGACTTTCCAGGTCTTATGCCTTTCTCTGTAGCTGTAATACCAAAATAAACACACAAGGGCGAGAGAGAACATCTGCGCGCCATCGAATAGAGAGTCACATGTCTCTCAAAGAGACCTTCGTCATCATGACTACGGCTCACCTCGCATCGAAGGTGTCTGAATTCTTTAGCCTGTCTATCACGGAGAATCCTAAGGGATTCCTCCCCACCCAAGGCTTTACACAACTCGGATTTGAGCTTATTAAAGGCCTAGGAGGGACAACCTCTAGTTAAAAAATGAAAAACGAAGCTGGAAGATTGAAGAATCATCCAAACTCACCACAGAACAAAACCGTTGGGCCTCCTCGTAGGCCGATCGAGCGTCTCCTGTCCTGGCCTCTTCGGCCCCAGTCGAACCATCCTTAGAAGGGACACCATCTTTGGCGTCTCCCATCATGTGGCCTTTGGACCAAAACATCCGTTGAAGTACCTTCAATGGGAGAAGAAAGTGGCGACATCAAATCCTCCCCCCTCGAAGTACCTTCGGCGGGGGAAGAAAACAATGGCAAGAGTGTAACCATTCCCTCATGACTGGAGACTTCGGGCCTAAAAAGCTCAGCTTCATCACTTTTACGCCTCTAGGTGGATATCGCTTCAATAAATGCTCCCTCAAACGTCGAGGACTGCTTCCTGCCATCATATTTTATGCTTGAGGCCTCCCATCCACCCTCCATCAAGTATCGCCACTTACTCTCATCGTAAGTCGAGCAGGCCACCAATCTCCGAATCCAGTCTGCCAAGTCGGGGATCTCGAATGGCATCCACGGAGTTACTGCCAAAGGAAAGGGAAGACACCATTACACAGTCTCACTTCAATAGAAACGAAATGATAAATGCACGAGTGTACCACTTACGTGTGAAATTCCATTTCTCGGGAAAGGGGATGAACTCCTTCGGGATAATATCAGCAGTCTGCACATGGAAAAATCGGTTCATCCACCCACGATCCCTCTCCTCTTCATCGCTGGCAACCAGGGCCGAGTGGATCGATGTCGGAGAGTGATCAGACCCCAACAGTTTGAGGGCCGGTATAATTTGATGAGATGACTAAGGGTGAACACGAGCCCGGCCTTCTGAGCAAAGAACCTCATCATCAGCGCTATCCTCCAAGAAGACGGGTGAACCTACGCCAGGGTAACCCGATACCTCATGTAGAGGTCGAGCACAACTCTGTTGAGGGGGCCCAACGTAAAAAAGGTACGTGCATACGTTCAAAAATCCCTCTGCATGGTTCGTGATACCCTCTCCTGGGGAAGGTACCTGCATCACCACCTTTTTCCCCCATTCGCAGCCTCTCCTCACAGACTCAAGGTTCGAGGTTTGCTCGCTTGACACCGGCGATGTACAACCGACCAAGCATAGGGGCACAGACATAGGTCTCTCCTCCTAGAGAGCGGATTTTTGCATAATGGCCATAAATACTCTTGCACAAGGAGGGGGAAACAAGGCGAAAGATTTGAACTAAAATGAAGAGAGAATTTGTAAAAAGATGAAGGACTCTGTAAAAGAGATAATCGCCCAAAGCAGCAAAGTCTTCCGACAAAATAATCAAATGTATTTGTAGGGCAAGCGACACAACTGTTCGCCCACTTTGAAGGGCGATTAATTCTAATCGTGTCATTACCACTTCCGGGGAAGTGAAACGGTGGGACCACCACGACCACCCCACGGGCCATGTCACATGAACGACATTGCCCAAAGTCTCGAGGTTCCCTTGATGATTCGACCTCGAGATGATACCCTATCTCGAGGGCCTCAGCTATCGCAACTGAGGATTCTAAGGAGCCACCAAAACAACCTTAATCTCGAGATGATGCTCAACCCCGAGGATCTCGATTTTTATATATATGAACTCCAGGGAATTTTTTAAGCCTAACCAAACTTGGACAGTGCCCGGCCCCGAGAAGGTTTGTTATTATAAAGTATTGTAAGAGATCTGTCAACCTGGTCCCGAGATGATACCCAATATCGAGGATTCCTATTGTCGTAATAAGCCTTGAGGGGCCACCCGCATCAATCTATCCCAGAAATGATGCCCGACCTCCAGAATTGTTATTGTTATAATAGGCACTCGAGTGATGTCAATATTAATGTGGCCTCGAGACGGTCCCCGACCTAGAGGATCTTCGTCATTACTTATACAGTTTTCTAAAGGAATTATCGATCTAGCCCGAGATTGTACCCGATCTTGAGGGTTTTATTACTCTAAGAATGGGCTCTGAATGGGCCAACATCAAAATCCAAAGGAATGTCTCTGCGTGGAGGAAATTAAGAGGCCAAAAACCCACGTTGTATTCATAAAAATATATTTACAAAAGGTAAATCTTTACAAAGCCCCTCCTAGGAGCCGATGCACAAGGGGGAAAAAGGAATGCAAAATCAAGAAAAATGAGCCTACTTCTCGCCTTCACCATTTGCTGAGTTGCTGCCAGAATCGCTATTAGAGCCTTCGCTCGAGGAGGTGGAGAATGCCGATCCTTCCTCTTAAATCCTGGCCTTCTCGATATCGTCATAGAGATCGGCGCCCTTGGCACTCCTTCCTCGAGGGCCTTCCTCCTAGCTTGTGAACTGGCATAAGTAATGGCCCGAGTCAGTTAGAGCCCGACCTCTTCAGATATTTGCCTAGACCGATTATTAGCAGCAACTGTGTCTCTTTTGTATGAGGATTTGTCCATAGATAGCGAAACAACCTCGTCATGGGCGCTCCGAAAAAGGTTCTGGGTTTGCAAAAGGTCCCTCTCCGAGGCCACGACGTCGTTCTGCTTTTTGAGCTGAAGGATATCCGCATCTTTGGCCACAACCTCATTTTGAAGTTGCCTCACCAGGGTATTCTTTTGTTTGATCTGCAAAATAGACCAAGTTAGTAAAGCACCGACATGCGAGAATAAGGAAACGAACTCATGTGTCATGTTACCTGCTCAGTGAAGCTAGTCTGCTCCTGGTGCACTCCATCCAAACTAGTCATGAGCTCATTCAGCTCCTCATCCTTTCGGGAGGAGGAAGTTTTTGACGTATTTAACTCCGATTTGAGCTTCTCGAGCTCCTCCTCACGCCTAGTGAGCTCATCGTGAAGCTTGGAAAAGGTATGGCCATATAGCTTCTCGACCTGTAATGTGGAAGAGAGGAGTGAGAAAGCGAAGATAGAAAATTGAAGCGAATGATGTGTCTGAGGGGATTACCTGCTTTTGAAGCTTTTCTGCTTCCTCGAGGGCGTCGGGGGCAGAAAGATCGATGTCTTCCTCAAGGATGGTGAAGAAGTTTTTAAATGTGTTGATCTCACCCTGAGAGACCCCCACATCAGCGGCACCCCTGTTCAGCGCATCCCCTATCTCCCGTGGGGAAAATTAGGGGCCCAAATCGAGGTCAACGACAATGTTGATCTCTGTCGAAGTATTTTCTTGGTCCTGAAATAATTTGGACCCAAGATCTCTGTACTTGGCAGATAAGGATTCACTGGCATGAACAATATTGTGACCGGTCTAAGGCTCGAGGACTGTACCTTCCCCGATGTTTCCCTATCCTCAAGGTCGGTCCAAATCATCCACCTCAGACTGTGAGGCCCCTTGCCCAATGACTTCTTGGGTACGAGCATTCCGCCTTGACCTTTGTGCCAAAGGGCGCTCATCACTGCCATCATCTTCATCTGAAACACGCAGAATCACCGCAACAACCGAGGTTAAGACCGTGGCATCGGTCCTAGGCTTGTGGACTTTGGTTTTCTTTGGATTTGGAGATTCATCTGAAGTCCCCTTCTTCCTCTTCTTACCCTTCTCAGGTTTCGAAGTATCTTCTTTACCGGGCGGGGGCGGCCTCATTGACCAGTTGTCCCCAAGGCCTATACAAGCAAGACATGTTAAGCTCACTGCTGTAAAAGAACTCTTACGTGGGAATCTGCAGCGATCGCGTCAGGGACTTACCGTGGTTCTTGGCCTGCCACAGCGTTTTGGCCAGATCCCGCCAAGAACGCTTTTTGTATGGAAAGACGGAGTCCAAACGTCTAATCCATCTCGATAGGTCCGGGACCGCATAAGGAAACCAAAGGGTGGCTGCATTATAAAAAGAGGATCGGTTCAAAAGAAGGAAAAGAGAGAATAAGATATAATAGAGGCAATGATACTTACGACTCATGTTCCATTCCTCTGGGAATGGCATCCAATCGGCTGGAATAACGTCCGAGGTGTTCACTCTAACAAACCGACTCATCTGCCCCCGGTCTCTGTCTTCATCGATACTCGCAAATAACGGCTTCGCGGACTGATAATGCAGCTTAATTAAGCCCCCTCGAAAAAGGCAATGGCTATACAACCGCATCAAATGGTCGAGGGTGAAGGTCATTCCCTCGACCCGGTTGGAAAAGTATCGGATCATATATATGATCCTCCAAAAAGAAGGATATATTTGACCAAGTGTTACTCGATTTCGATGGCAAAAGTCGAGTATTACCGAGTCTATCGGTGAAAATGAAGAGAAGTCTACGGGTCCGAGGGTAAAGGGGTATGTGTAGACACTGAGAAAGCCGACTTTATAGGTGGTTATGTTTTCCTCATCTTTGGGGATCTCAACTTGCATTGTTTCCTCCCAGCAACAATAAGTTTTCACTCTCTCCACTTTTGATATTAAACTGATATACCTAGATATGGGCTTGCATCAACCCGGTGTGTTGGGAGGTTTATCGATGGTAAGGTAAGAAATTGTTTCGAAATCACCAAGAATACATTGATCGATGCTCGGTGGCTTCTTCGCCTTGCCCTAGGTCGGGCGTGCCAGGGAAGAGGTGCCCTCTTTTTGAGTGACCGTCTTGGAGGTTTTTTCCATGACTGTATCGGTGTTTCTGAGAAAAAAGACGAAAAAATAAGCACATAAGGGAGGTGAACGCAGAAGAAGTTGGAAGATGGCTCTAAAAACGTAAAGATGGTTGTGAAAGTATGGATACCATGAAAATGTGGTATTTATAGAGGTCATGTGGGCAACGCTTGAGGAGCGGAAAAGTTGAACTGTTGACGGGTCGTGGGTTTCTCGGTGATCATGCTGATAGCGACCCCGCGCAGCCTTTGAAGGAGGCCATTAAATGCTCTGACGACCTGACGTCATTGAGTAAATACTGAAGGAGCAAACATTTGAGATCGTTTCTTATCATTCCACTCTAAGAAATGCAGGGACTATCTGTATACGGCTAAAATCAGAAGGACCAATTTTACATTTTTTATGGCATCTCGTAGCTTATCCGAGTAAGGGGAGGGGTACAGCTCGAGACCCGATCTCGAGTGTTCCCTATGATTGACTTCGAGGCAATACAAATCGGTGACCACCACGAGCAAGCATCGCGTGGGCGAAGGCGGACAAGTATGCAGCTAAGTACAAGTTCGTACTATGACATCAAATAGTTGTACCAGATGCATATCTTTGTAATAAATGTCTATGTACTACGTTAGGATTTTCCCTCCTATATACAGGGGACCCTTATCGTTTTTTGCACACAATATACTCAATACAAGGAACAAGAACATTCTCTACTCTCTAACTCAAACATTATCTATTGTCTCTTCACCGTTTTATTACTCACAATTATTGTATTTCATTGATTGTCTTTCATTTATTGTCTATCAATAACAACAACAACAATAACAACAACAACAACAACAACAACCCAGTATAATCCAACAAGTGGGGTCTGGGAGGGTAGTGTGTACGCAGACCTTACCCCTACCCTAGGGTAGAGAGGTTGTTTCCAATAGACCTTCAGCATCCTTCCTTCCAAGAACTCCCCCCCCTGCTCTTGGGGTGACTCGAACTAACAACCTTCAGGCCGTGACTGCGTCTAAGGTTGAACCCGCTCGACAAGACAACGTGTGCAGTTAAACTAACATGATAACACCCAATTAAGAGAATTAACCAAAAATAGTTTACGATTTAGCAGCGGAAATAGATAAAAAAAATAGAACTAAATGGTTTAAACAAATACAACACGTTGTAACAATCCCCGAATCTGGAGTCACTAACTCACGAACATACTAAAAGATTACTACAACCAAGGGCGGAACAATAACTGTATACAACTGTCTTTGGAAATAAATGAAAATGACAGGAAGGAAGAAAAAGGGATAGAGGATACGTCAAGGCCCACGAATGTCTGCGGGTCTACCTTGCAATCTATGAGGTGGACTGAAGGATACTCCCTCTAACGATGTCCACTGGGTCCGGCTGCGGGATCTGCACAACATAAAGAAGTACAGGTGTAGCATCAATACAACCGACCACATGTACTGAGTAAGTGCCGAGCCTAACCTCGGCCAAAGTAGTGACGAGGCTAGACTTGACAATAATTATAACATGTCCAATTCTACAGCAGGTAACAGGGATAATACAAGGCAAGAGATAAGCATTCAAGTAAGGGATACGGGAGTAGTAAAGGGGAAACAAGTGAAATGAAGCATTCAAATTGACAGATATAAGTAAACAAGGGAAGCAATTTAACACGTTAGATAACGAAACAAGTATAAATATCAGAAATGTAAATAATGTCATGACATCACCCCTCGTGCTTTCACTCTCTTCCTCACAATGCAATGTAATCAAATATCAAGACACGACATCACCCGTGATTTTACTCTCTTCCTCACAATGCGATGTATAACGTGAAATAGTATAAATCATGGCACGACATTAACCTTCGTGCTTATAATCAATGTAAATCATGGCACGACATTAACCTCCGTGCTTATAATCAATATGAATCGTGGCACGTCATCACCCTTCATGCTTTACACTCTTCCTCACTATGCAATGTAATCAAATATCATGGCACGACATCACCCTTCGTGCTTTACACTCATCCTCACCAAACAATGACAGATATAATGGCAAGGAGTACAACATAGTGGAAATATACAGTTCAAATCACCCGACAAGGGTAAAACATCAATTAATAACTCTATAAATGTCCGGCAAGGGTCTCAGCTATAACCAATAACCTCAATTGTATACTTTACACTTGGATTCTCAATCGTATCAACACTTCTTAAGCTCAACAACCAATACTTTCAACAAGAATCAATTACCAAGTAGAGACAATATCATAATATGATAAACATGGAAGAAATACTACAATTTCTATCAAAATAGACTCACGGGCATGCTTGACAAACATTGCATAGGTACTCGTCACCTCACCTATGCATTGAACATGATAATCACTTAGCAAATAGCAAATAACACCTATTCCCTCACAAAAGTTAGGCAAGACACTTACCTCGGGTCCAAAATATAACAATCAACTCTCTAAGACCACCTTTCCTTTACAATTCGACTCCGAAACAACGATATCTAAGCATAATTAATTCAATAATATCAATAAACACACAATATAACACAATCCCATAGCCTAGATATGAAATTCCTATAATTCTTCCAAAATTTCCAAAATTCGACTCGGGCCCGCTTGGTCCAAACACGAGGCTCGGACCAAAACCCGATCACACATACCCCTACGAGTTAGAATATATAATTTTTTTTAAATCCGACCTATAATTTAGGTTGAATTACCCAAAATTCCCAAAAACCTAACTCTACCCAAAACCCTTAATTTCTACTTTGATTTCATGTTTTTAGGCCTAGAACCTAGTATTTGATCAAGGAAAGTGGAAGAAAACGGAGTTAAGTACACATACCTATGAAGCTATGGAGGTTGGGAGCTTGAATTTTGTATATGGAAGTTTGGGGAAGAAGAAAAGGGTGGAGAATGGAAATAATCCCGTAATGGGTCTGTTTTGGACTTAATAAAATCACTGGAGAAAATAACTCTATGCGTTCGCAGCCTATTGACCGCGTTCGCACATGTTTGACCAAACAGACCTATGCGTTCGCAGCCCAATAGCCGCGTTCGCATAGGTCAAATACCACTCCCCCACCCAGGACCTACCTTACCTAGTGCGGGCGCACCCCCCCTGCCCGCATTCGCACTACCCCGCCTAAACTACTCTCCGCGCTCGCACCTGCTAGAGTGCGTTCGCACAGCTTTGTTCCCACAGCCCTCCGCGTTCGCATCCTAAGTGGTGGTTTTTCATAGCACAATAAGCCCAGCTCCCCCAAACCCCACTTTACTATATGCGTTCGCATCCTAAGTGGTGCGTTCGCATCCTAAGTGGTGCGTTCGCATCCTAAGTGGTGCGTTCGCATAGAGTCAATACCTGGACACCATCAATTCATCTAAATACCAGATTTTTAGCACTTTTCACACCCCGTTAGCTACCTGAAACTCACCCGAGCCCTCGGGTCTCAAAACCAAAAACACACACGACTCCCAACTCATCCTACAGACTTATTCAAGCATTTAAATCATTAAAATATCATCAAATTCATCGAATTAAATCTCGAAACTCTGAGAATTTTCTTAAAACTTCATAAAGCTTAATTTTTCAAATTTTGATCCCAAACACGTCATTCCAAGTCCGTTTTACACCAAACTTCACAGATAAGTCACATAACATATAATAAACCTGCTCCGGGCTCCGGAACCATAATACAGGCGCGGTAACACGGTTTTCACATAATTATTCATTTTCAAAATCCTTTATTATTTTCAAAAAATAATTTTCTTTAAAAATTCATTTCTCGGCTTGGGACCTCGGAATTCGATTCTGGGCATACGCCTAAGTCCCATATTTTCCTATGGACCCTCCGGGACCGTCAAATTACGGGTCCGGGTCCGTTTACCAAAAATGTTGACCAAAGTCAACTTTATTCATTTAATTATCATAAAATTCCATTTTCATCAAATTTTAACATAAAGACTTCCCGGCTACACGTCCGGGCTGCGCACACATATCGAGGTGAGATTAACGGAGGCTTTCGGGGCCTCGGAACACAGATTTAGCTAGAATTACATAGAATGACCCTTTTGGGTCATCACAATCTCCACCTCTAAAACAAACGTTCGTCCTCGAACGGACATTGAAAAGTACCTGAGTCTGAGAAAAGATGGGAATAACGACTCCTCATATCGGACTTGGACTCCCAGGTAGCTGCCTCGGCAGGCTGACCCCTCCAGTGAACAAGGACCGAAGGATAACTCTTCGACCTCAACTGGCGAACCTGCCTATCTAATATAGCTACCGGCTCTTCCTCATAAGTCAGATCCTTGTCCAACTAGACACCGCTGAAGTCAAGGACATGAGATGGATCTGCAATATACCTCCGGAGCATAGATACATGAAACACTGGATGCACTGTTGATAAATGCGGTGGTTAGGCAAGTCTGTAGGCCACCTCTCCTACCTTATCCAAAATCTCAAATGGAACAATATACCTAGGGCTCAACTTGCCCTTCTTTCCGAATCTCATCACGCCCTTCATAGGCGACACTCGAAGGAACACCTGGTCTCCTACCATGAAAGACAAATCTTGAACTCTACGATCTGCATAACGCTTTTGTCTAGACTGAGTTGTTCGAAGTCTATCCTGAATAATTTTCACCTTGTCCAAGGAATCCTGGACTAACTCAGAACCCAATAACCTAGCCTCTTCGGGCTCAAACCATCTGACTGGAGACCGATATCGCCTACCATACAACGCCTCATACAGAGCCATCTGAACGCTCGACTGGTAACTGTTGTTGTAGGCAAACTCTGCAATAGGCAAGAACTTATCCCATTAACAACCAAAATCAATAACACATGCTCGCAACATATCCTCCAAAATTTGAATAGTACGCTCGGACTGTCCGTTCGTCTGAGGATGAAATGTTGTGCTCAACTCAATCTGTGTGCCCAACTCTAGTTGAAATACTCTCCACAAATGGGAGGTAAACTTAGTACCTCGGTTTGATATGATAGATAAGGGTACACTGTGCAATATGAGAATATCTCTCATATAGATCTTTGCCAACTTTCTCCGCTGAATACGAAACGACACAGGAATGAAGTGTGCTGACTTGGTCAGCCTATCCGCAACAACCCTTACTGCATCCACCATCCTCTGAGTCCGTGGAAGCCCAACTACAAAATCCATCATGATACGCTCCCACTTCCACTCGGGAAGCTGAATCTGCTGCATTAAACCACCGGTTCTCTGGTGCTTATGCTTAACCTGCTGACAATTCAAGCACCGGGCTACATAAGCCACAATAATGGTGCCGCAAGTCCTGGTACATCTTCGCGGCGCCCGGATGAATGGAATACCGGGAACTATGGGCCTCCTGCAATATCAACTCCCGAATGCCTTCCACATCAGGAACACATATACGACCCTGCAATCTCCAAATCTTCAAGGCATGAACAATAGTTGTAAGCTCCAAATCATGGACTGGATAGTTCTTCTCATGAATCTTCAACTGACATGAAGCATAGCTATAACCTTGCCCTCCTGCATCAATATCGCACCAAGTCTAACCCGTGAAGCATCACAATACACGGTATACGAACCTGAACCTGTGGGCAATACCAACACTGGTGCTATGGTCAATGCTGTCTTGAGCTTCTGAAAGCTCGCCTCAGACTCCTCAGACCATCAAAACTGAACACTCTTCTGCGTCAACTTGGTCATAGGGGCTGCTATAGATGAAAACCCCACCACGAACCGACAATAATAGCCTGCTAGGCCTAAGAAACTCAGAATCTCGGTGGCTGAAGTGGGCCTAGGCCAATCTCTAACTGCTGAAACTTTCTTCGGATCCACCTGAATGCCCTCTACCGATACAACGTGGCCCAAGAATGCCACGGAACTCAACTAGAACTCACACTTAGAAAACATGGCATACAACTGTCTATCCCTCTGAGTCTGGAGGACGACTCTATGGTGCTGCACATGCTCCTCTCGGGTGCGAGAGTATATCAAAATATCATCAATGAAAACAATAACGAACGAGTCCAAATAAGTCCTGAATACCCGATTCATCAACTCCATGAAAGCAGCGGGGGAATTAGTCAACCCAAAATACATGACCAAGAACTCATAATGCCCATAACAAGTGCGAAAAGCCATCTTAGGCACATCAAACGCCCTGATCCTCAACTGATGGTAACCAGATCTCAAGTCTATCTTAGAGAATACCGTAGCACCCTGAAGCTGATAAAATAAGTCATCAATCCTCGGCAAAGGATACTTGTTCTTGACAGTAACCTTATTCAACTGCTGGTAGTCAATACACATCCTCATTGAGCCATCTTTCTTCTTCACGAACAATACTGGAGCACCCCAATGAGAAACACTACGCCTAATGAAGCCTTTATCCAACAAATCATGTAATTGTTCCTTTAATTCCTTCAACTCTAGCAGAGCCATACGATACGGGGGAATAGAAATGGGTTGGGTGCCCTCAACTAGCTCAATACAAAAGTCAATATCCCTGTCGGGTGGCATACCCGACAGGTCAGCAGGGAAAACCTCTGGAAACTCGCGAACCACGGGCACAGACTCTATAGAAGGAACCTCAACACTAGAATCACGAACATAGGCCAGATAGGCCAAACAACCCTTCTCGACCATGCGCCGAGCCTTCATATAAGAAACAACTCTACCAGAAGAATGACTAGGAGTCCCTCTCCACTCTAAACGAGGTACTCCTGGCAAGGCTAAGGTCACTGTCTTGGCATGACAGTCCAAGATAGCATGATAGGGAGATAGC
Organism: Nicotiana undulata; assembly: GCA_005239495.1. NCBI lineage: Eukaryota > Viridiplantae > Streptophyta > Magnoliopsida > Solanales > Solanaceae > Nicotiana > Nicotiana undulata. The sequence continues at coordinate 67,040 of ML269113.1, forward strand.
CAGTCCATACCCAATATAACATCAAAGTCAACCATATCAAGAAGCAAAATATCAACCTGAGTCTCAAGACCACCAATAACTACTACGCAAGCATTGTAGACTCGATCTACCACTATAGAATCACCCAGCGGTGTAGACACATGTACAACAGTACTCAAGGAATCACAGGGCATACTCAAGTAAAGGGAAAAATATGAAGACACATAGGAGAATGTAGAACCCGGATCAAATATCACCGAAGCCTCCCGCCTGCAAACTGAAACCGTACCTGTAATAACTGCATCAGAAGCCTCAGCATCAGGACGAGCAGGAAAAACATAACACCGGGGATGAGCCGCTCCAATCTAAACATCCCTGGGTCTACCTGCTGCAACCTGGCCTCTACCCCTCGTGGCCTGTGCTCCACCTCTATGAACCTGACCACCACCTCTGGCACCTCGACCACCACCCCTAGCTGGATGAGGGGGTAAGGGTGCACCTGCTGCAGGAACCAAGGCACGGGAACCCTGATATTGGGGTCCACTCGAAGATTGGGGGCAATATCTGGCAATATGCCCCAGGCTACCACAACTATAACAAGATCTCTGCTGCTGTGGATGATGACTCGGAAACTGACCCTGACGACCCTGATAACCACCCTGGTAACTCTAAAGTGGTTGTGCACTGATAGATGCTGGTGGTGCACTAACATGAGCTGGCGGTGCATAGGGAGATACCTGAAGTGCTGACTGAAAAGGTCGGGGTGGATGACCGCTGCTGAAAGAATCCCTGCCTCAAGATGAGGCTCCACTGAATTTACCAAAATGACGGGACCTCTTGTCAGCCCCCTGACCACCTCCCTATGATAAAATCATCTCAATCCTCCAGGCTACATCGACCGCATTCTAGAATGAAATATCAGTACCCGACTCCCTGGCTATCTGGAGTCGTATAGGCTGGGCCAATCCCTCAATGAACCTCCGAACACTCTCCCGATCAATGGGGAGTATCATCAATGCATGCCTGGCCAGAGCGACGAACCTGTTCTCGTACTGAGTAACAGACATAGATCCCTTCTGGAGGCGCTGAAACTGCCTCCTAAGATCCTCTCGCTGAGTAATAGGAAGGTACTTCCCCAAAAATACCTCTGTGAACGGAGCCCAAGTCAAAGGTGCAGACCCAGCTGGTCTGGCTAAGCAGTAGTCCCTCTACCAAGTCTTGGTTGTGCCAGATAATCAAAAAGTAGCGAAGTCAACTCCATTGGACTCCACTATGCCCATGTTCCGAAGAACCTCATGACAGCTGTCCAAATAATCCTGTGGATCCTCTGACGGTGCACCAGTAAAAGTAGTAGTAAATAAGTTGGTGAATCTGTCCAGTCTCCATAGAGCATCTGCTGACATAGTTGTACCCTCGGCTGCCGATGCCACAATACCCGGCTAAGCTACTCCAGCTGTCTGAGGTGCTGGAGTCTGAAATTGAGTGGCAACCTACTCTGGGGTATGAATAACATGAGTCTGGGTCCCTCCCCAGCATGAGATCCAGCTGGTGCGGTAGGAAGAAGACCGGCCTGAGCCACACTCTCCATAAGTCCTACCAAGCGAACTAGAGCGTCCCGAAGCACTGGGGTAGCAATGAACCTCTCTGGGACCTGCGCTGGTCAAACTGGGACTGCCGGAACTGGGACCTCGTCGTCGGACTCGACCTGAGGTTCCTCCACTGGGGCTGTTGCTCTAGGCTGAGCCCTGCCACGGCCTTGGCCTCTAGCACGGCCTCATCCTCGACCTCGACCCCTCGTAGGAGCTGTAGCAGGAGTGTCGGGCTGCTGAGCGAAACAAAGGGAAGCACGCGTCCTTGTCATCTGCGAGAGAGTAGAATGGAAACTCAATCAGTACTCAGAATGTATATCGCACGACAGAGAATGAAGAAATGTGGATTCATCCTAACTTTGCAGCCTTTGGAGGATAAGTACAGACATCTCCGTACCGATCCCTTAGACTCTACCAAGGTTGTTCGTGAGTTGTGAGACATAAGCAACCTAGAGCTCTGATACCAACTTGTCACGACCCGACTTACCACCTTCAGGCCGAGACTGCGTCTAACGCTGAGCCCGCTAGACAAGCCAACGTGTGCAGTTAAACTAACATGATAACACCCAATTAACAGAATTAACCAAAAATAGTTTACAATTTAGCATCGGAAATAGATAAAAACAGAAGTAAATGGTTTAAACAAATACAACACGTTGTAACAATCCCCGAATCTGGAGTCACTAGCTCACGAAAATACTAAAAGATTACTACATCTAAGGGCTGAACAATTACTGTATACAACTATCTTTGGAAATAAATGAAAAAGACAGGAAGGAAGAAAAAGGAATAGAGGAGATGTCAAGGCCCACGAACGTCTGCGGGTCTACCTTGCAATCTCCGAGGTGGACTGAAGGATACTCCCTCTAACGATGTCCACTGGGTCCGGCTGCGGGATCTGCACAACATAAAGAAGTGCAGGTGTAGCATCAGTACAACCGACCCCATGTACTGAGTAAGTGTCGAGCCTAACCTCGGCCGAAATAGTGACGAGGCTAGACTTGACAATAATGATAACCTGTCCTATTCTACAGCAGGTAACATGGATAATACAAGGCAAGAGGTAAGCAGTCAAGTAAGGGATACGGGAGTAGTAAAGGGGAAACAAGTGAAATGAAGCAGTCAAATTGACAGATATAAGTAAACAAGGGAAGCAATTTAACACGATAGCTAACGAAACAAGTATAAATATCACAAATGTAAATAATGGGACGGCGTCACCCTTCGTGCTTTCACTCTCTTCCTCACAATGCAATGTAATCAAATATCAAGGCACGACATCACCCTTCGTGCTTTTACTCTCTTCCTCACAATGCGATGTATAACATGAAATAGTATAAATCATGGCACGACATTAACCTTCGTGCTTATAATCAATGTAAATCGTGGCACGGCATCACCCTTCGTGCTTTACACTCTTTCTCATCATGCAATGTAATCAAATATCATGGCACGGCATCACCCTTCATGCTTTACACTCTTCCTCACCAAACAATGACAGATATAATGGCAAGCAGTACAACATAGTGGAAATATACAGTTCAAATCACCCGGCAAGGGGAAAACATCAATTAATAACTCAATAAATCCCCGGCAAGGGTCTCAGCTATAACCAATCACCACAATTGTATACTTTACACTTGGATTCTCAATCGTACCAATACTTCTTAAGCTCAACAACCAATACCTTCAACAAGATTAAATTACCAAGTAGAGACAATCTCATAATATGATAAACATGGAAGAAATACTACAATTTCAATCAAAATAGGCTCACGGGCATGCTTGACACACATTGCATAGGTACTCGTCACCTCACCTATGCAATGAACATGAAAATCACTTAGCACATAGCAAATAACACCTATTCCCTCACCAAAGTTAGGCAAGACAGTTACCTCGGGTCCAAAATATAGATATCAACCCTCTAAGACCGCATTTCCTTTATAATCTGATTCCTAAACAACGATAGCTAGGCATAATTAATTTAATAATATCAATAAAGACTCAATAACACAATCCCATAGCCTAGATATGCAATTCCTGTCATTCTTCCAAAATTTCCAAAATTCGACCCGGGGCCTACTTGGTCGAATCATGAGGCTCGGGCCAAAACCCGATCACCCATACCCCCACGAGTTAGAATATATAATTTGTTTTGAAATCCGACCTGAAATTGGGGTTGAATTACACAAAATTCCCAAAAACCTAACTCTACCCAAAATGCCTAATTTCTACTTTGATTTCATATTTTTAGGCCTAGAACCTAGTGTTTTGATGAAGAAAAGTGGAAGAAAACGGAGTTAAGTACACATACCTATGAAGCTATAGAGGTCTGGGAGCTTGAATTTCGTATATGGAAGTTTGGGGAAGAAGAAAAGGATGGAGAATGGAAATAATCCTGTAATGGGTCTGTTTTGGACTTAATAAAATCACTGGAGAAAATAACTATATGCGTTCGCAGCCTATTGACTGCGTTCGCACAGGTTTGACCAAACAGACCTATGCGTTTGCGGGACAATAGCAACATTCGCACAGGTAAAATACCACTCCCCCACCCAGGACCTACCTTACCCAGTGCGGACGCACCCTCTGCCCGCGTTCGCACTGCCCCGCCTAAACTACTCTACGTGTTCGCACCTGCAAGAGTGCGTTCGCATAGCTTTGACCCCACAGCCCTCCGCGTTCGCATCCTAAGTGGTGCGTTCGCATAGCACAATTAGCCCAGCTCCCCCAGACCCCACTTTACTCTAAGCATTCGCATCCTAAATGGTGCGTTCGCATAGAGTCAATACCTGGACACCAGCAATTCATCAAAACACCAGATTTTTAGCACTTTTCACACCCTGTTAGCTACCCGAAATTCATCCGAGCCCTCGGGTCTCAAAACCAAATACACACATGACTCCCAACACATCCTACGGACTTATTCAAGCATTTAAATCATTAAAATATCATCAAATTCATAGAATTAAACCTCGAAACTATGAGAATTTTCTTGAAACTTCATAAAGCTTAATTTTTCCAATTTTGATCCAAAACAGGTCATTCCAAGTCCGTTTTACACCAAACTTCAAAAATAAGTCATATAACATATAATAAACCTGCTCCGAGCTCCGGAACCATAATACGGGCCCGGTAACATGGTTTTCACATAATTGTTCATTTTCAAAAATCCTTTATTATTTTCAGAAAAGAATTTTCTTTAAAAATTCATTTCTCAGGCTTGGGACCTTGGAATTTGATTCCGGGCATACGCCCAAGTCCCATATTTTCCTACGGACCCTCCGGGATCGTCAAATTACGGGTCCGGATCTGTTTACCAAAAATGTTGACCAAAGTCAACTTTATTCATTTAATTATCATAAAATTTCATTTGATGGAAGACTTCCCGGCTACATGCCTAGGCTATGCACGCATATCGAGGTGAGATTAACAGAGGCTTTTGGGGCCTCAGAACACATATTTAACTAGAATTACTTAGGATGACCCTTTTGGGTCATCACAGGTGCTTACCATCAGAGCAACCCATCTTGTCAAATAGTCTATCATTGATCATAAATAGCCTCCTCCGAGGTCCATAGAACTATTACAGCTCCATCGATCACACATCACTAGCCCCGAGCCTCGACCTCGACAATCTATCTCGGCTAGCTCGGTACTCCCAACTTGAGGCAGTCTGGTTTGCCTATCTTCGTTTTCATATCATTTTATCTTATTCCTTTACTCACTCTTAACATCTATTGCTTAACAACTAGCACTAAAGTAAATCTCATATTTTTAGAACCACATAATCCAATTTTTATTGTAATTACTATTTTCAAGGTAAACATATATATCTTTCTACTTCTTACTATATCTGTCTTATTAGACCACTAGTAAGTGTCGATGTCGACCCCTCGTCTATACTTCTTTGGGGTTATTCTAGATACTTACTGGGTACGCATTGATTTACGTACTCATGCTACATTTGGTGCACATATATGTCTGGTGATATTTTGGGCGCATAGGCACGGTTATTGTGGGGACTTACTGTGAGCTCCATTTCATGTTATGATCTGCAGCCCACAAAGTCTTCATCATAGTTATTTGTATTGTCCTGTCTAATTTTTATCTCAGATAGATGTTGTATTTTATTTTATTTTCTAGTTGATGCTCATCACTTGTGACACCGGGTTTTGGGGTGCTTATGGGTTGTCCTTTATTGTAGTTGTGAAAACATTATCATTAAACTTGTAAATTCTATTTCTTACTATTTAATTGATGAAAATTATGATTTCAAAAATACTAAAATGACTAATTAAGTTAAACATTCACTATTGGCTTGCCTAACGACAATATTAGGCGCCATCACGACCTCTAGTAGATTTTGGGTCGTGACAACTTAGTATTAGAGCATTATGTTCACTTAGGTATGGGCATGTCTAGTGGAGTCTTATGGATCGGTAGAGAGACATCTGTACTTATTTTCGGGAGGCTACAGGGCTATTAGGATCACTTCCTTTCCTGATTCCTCATGTGCGATTTGATCCCTTTGGGTCTTATGCCTTTATTTCCTTTCTACTAATTCTTATATGATGTTTAGCGCTCAATCGATTTGGGCATTGAGGAGTTGCAGTGTTACTACAGACGTGGTGCATGATGTTTTTCCCTGCATGTTCGAGCATGCTATTATCGTCACCTTGCGAAAGGATATTATTTTGCTCCAACTCAGTATATGTATCCCATATGGTTTTGAGGCTATGCATAGATTGCTACGATGTTCATAAGTTTTTATCCCACAATATTGATGTAATGGTGGGGTGCTTGATTATGTGTCGAGGAAATGAAGGACTTGAAAGGAAGATTTCTCAGTGCACGATCTAGAGGTTCGGCGTATAATTCCACCAAAGGGAAGGTAATCAGGCTATGAATGTTCATGTTTGGGGTTGATGGAGTAATGAGACTTGGCATTTTTTAACGTGGTGGAATTTTCATCTGTGATATAGTGTTGTTGTCCTTGATTGAAGTATTACGGTCGGTTTATGGCCTCCTTGATTCGCCTACGGGGTACAGTGCTATAAAATGGTGCATGAGAAGTGGTTGTCGAAAATAGCGGTATGTAGCAATTTTTGGATCGAATCGGTGTTTCTAGTGTTGATGGATCGAGAAAGATGATCTTCAAAGAGGCTTAGAATTGGTGGAAATTGGTCAGATCAGGTGTCGTAGAGATGGATTATTCTTTGAGGCAGTATTTGAGGCGGCGAAGGCTGAGGAAGGACGTGGCAGAAGGAGTCTCACGGGGGTTGAATTACTAGTAGGTCAAGTAAGAAAAGCAGAAGGTGAGAAGTTGCTTAAAGGAGAGGGTTTAACCAAAGCGGGAGAGGGTTAGAGTAACGTATGGGTTCTGTGGTAGGATGGCCACACACCTTGAGGAATGTTTGGAGCCATTTGGGAATTCATGGTGGACAGTGACTAGGTCCACATATTTTATTTGGATGCAACATAACTTCGAGTTTGGAATTCATTGTTGGACTTTTAGATGATGGTAATGGAAAAGAAGGAATCTTGGTGGGTCCCAGGGTTATGTAATTATAGCTTCTAGCTAAGATGTAGAGTCCCACCATCTATGATAGGATTGTGTGGTTGTCTACTTGTGCAGTTTCTGGTTATCGGTATATTTGTGGGTTATTATGACTAAAGAAAGAGAACATCAATGGTAATTTGAGAAAAGGATTTGAGAAATGTGTGCTATTATTGGCCTTATCGGTTCATGTTCAGGTTTTGGAAAGACTCAGAGTCCATGCTTCGTATGGATGCGATTTACAAGGAAAGGAATTCAATTGATTGCTTCTTTGAGGGGGCGTTCATGTGCTAGAAGAGCCTTGGAGTTTGATTCATTTGGGAATAAGGCAGAGTGGTTGACTCTCAACAATGGTCCTAGTAGGTTCAAAATTGAAGTGTGGTGCCTAAGGATTTCTAGTCCGTGGTATGGTTAAGTATTGACTTTTGCAGTGGATTATGAAAGGGGCTTGGAGTGTTCTATGTTATCATCGGTTTTCGGTGTAGCATTTGAGGAATGGGAGAAAATAAATTTTGATTCATAGAGTATTTATCAGAACGGGTGTACTACTTGATGATGCGAATGTGCGCACATAGAGGGTATGAGTTAGTTCGTAGGTTTTGAGGCAACGTGGTCTCGGGAAATAGGGTCACTCAGGATGAGTGCGGATTAGGTTCATTATCTTTTGAATGGAGCTATTATTATTTCTAAGGCGAGTCAAGAGTAAATTAGAAGAAGTTGATTTGGTTAGTAATACTTGAATCGGCATGATGGTGGAAATGATTAGTTCCTTCATCGTGTTTAGTTATGCAAGTCATTTGTGGAGGTACGTGCGAGTCTTGAGAGACGCCTTAATTTGATTTATTTGGAGGTATTCAATTATAATGGCTTGTTATGTGTAGATGGATCCCAGAAGAGTCATGGTGGTTTAGACCACAACTTGAGGTTTGTATTTTATGGGGTTATTGTAATTTAGTCGTGTGTTGTAATGGTTATCGTGAAATGAGTTAAGTGAAAGGTTTATATATGAGGAAGTGTTTATTCTATTAGTGGTTTGGGGATTATGATGAAATTCTTGTACTCCCGCGTAGTGGTACGTTGACAATCAAAGTTGCGGTTCGGTATTGGCAAAAATGTCACGAAATCGAATGAGAAGGAAAGAATTCAGATGTTTAGAGTAAGCTGGTATTTTCTTTAGCGTCACCTGAGAACGATGTCCTGGATAAGAGGCTTTGTGTACTGATTTACGGATTCCTTATTCGCTTTACAACATTAGTATGGCCGGTGGTACGGATGTGCAGACTTTGCTACCTGGTGCGGAGGGTCGTGGGAGCGTATCCCACGAGAAGATTGTATAAGTGTGACATGTGTTCACTTGATTGATTAAAGATTTAAGCCAAGTATGATGATTGTGGAACTATCGCTAAACTGAGAGTTTAGGCCTGGAAGACGTTCTATTCCTCGGGCAATGGACCGTAGGAGTTTGTTCCGGTTTTGATGGGTTTCCTTGTGCGTCATGGGAAAACGGTTATTTTGGACCTTTGATAGGTCGTTGGCTTAGTATGGTATGATCAAAATTGGTTGGGGTTCGTTGTTAGGTGTAACGTGAATGTGTGCTCTACAATCAGGTCGGGTGTGTTCATTCAACATGACATTTCTTATGGAGGAGTATTCGGGCCTTGGATGTTAATTCTATCGTCAGATATTTCGTGTAATCTCTATTGTGCCATGTGGATTGTGAGATGATAGGATTATTCGCACTCATATCAAGATCCCATGTAGCTTGTGGTGTTGTCCGAGCAAGATGGCTCTCGAGATGCAGATCACATATGGTTCTATCTGTATCCCCCGAGATGATATAATACACTTGGCATGTTAGTGGTCGATATTGGGTTATTTCGTAGGTGTGAGCATTCTGGCTCGATAGGTGTTTCCTTATAGATTCTGTTAGGATCGGGTGGCACGCCGCCGCGGGTATTTATTTTGATCGGGTGGCACGCTGCTATAGGTATCATTGATGGATTAGGTTTCATGTCGCAACGGTATCATGTGTGGATCGGGTTGCATGCCGAAGTAGAGTGATGTTGAGTACAATTCCCTATATCTATTCTTGTGTGTTTTATTTCTCATTTTCTGAGGAAGGTTCATAAAATATTTCCGGTTGGTTAATTAGTTACGCTGGTTGAGTAGTTCTTTCTAGAGTTCATTTTTCCTTATGTATCATATTAGAGTTTATAGCTTGTTGACACATTGTGGCATCATATGAGACTTTTGGAAGTGTATGTGGTGGCCTATTGCCTGAGCAACTTGTACTAGGTGAGACGAGATTATGGGACCTGTGATCAGTGCGATCGGAATTATATAAGGTATATTAAAGAACAAATATCGTTGTCCAGTTCAGAATGAAGTAATGCTTATTGTAAGGAGGAGAGACTCCATGATTTATGATTCAGCAGATGGTTATGATTTCTACAAATCTCTTCCGTCGTTGCAATATTGCGAGAGTTGGAACATGGTTTATACATGTTATGAGCTATATTATGGGCTTCAGTTCAGTGGAAATTTAAGACGTTGTGCTTGGGGGATATTTCCTTGGGCAAATAAGTTATATGGTGCATGGTGTGATTTCTGCGGAAGAGCATGGTCACGTTTGGTTCAGTGCCTGCTGATTAATACGGTGTTTGTGTGTTAGAATCTAGTATCGTGGAGAAACTCCTGATGTTGGAATTTGGCTCTAAAGCTTCATAGCTAAGGTAGCAGGAAGGATCTTCAGTCTGGCTCGAGCTAATGTTCTCAACTGGGTTGTGGTGGCACGTCTAGATGCACAAGGTGTTAATGTCACGCCCCAAAACCGAGGGACGAGACCGGCGCCCAACCAGGTGAACCCGATCAAGCGGACCTGGATTGCCTTCCCTACCCAACGCGTTCCCCCGTATATACAATGCACCATATTTCATATGAAACGACGACTTAGGATTTAATCCTGGATTTACAAATTTAAGTACATTTCTCTTTTAGCATATCAACTATTAATACCCAAAAGCATACACAATACCTACATAATCTCTCAATACAGACCACGACTCCGAGTGCGTACAGTTACTACCGAAAATACAAATATACACCTACATCATGTCTACGGAGCCTCTACGAACATTAGGAGTTTATACAATACTTGCCGGCAACAAGGCCCCAGCTATACCTTACAATACATAATATACTCAAAAGAGATGGCATGAACTACACACGGCCCCGAGAGGAGGTGGGGCTAACCAGTACAGCTGAAAGGATGAGGAGGAGGCACCACTATCGGCGAGTTGTGCTACCTGCTATGGACCCACCTACATCCATATAAAAGATGTAGAGCCCCCAACAAAAGGGACGTTAGTACTGTGGAATAGTACTAGTATGTATGAACAAACTTTACTCAAAGTAAAATCAAGTAATGCACAGATAGAGAGAAGTCAAAAGAACCAACACATAGTGCACAGTGATACGGAAACAAACAAAATTTAGAGTCTCACAAAATCTTATTTCAGCACAATCACATTCCGCCCTTATTCCTTCTCAAAAAATCCACCCATATTACTTCATGTTGCGGCATGCAACCCGTTCCCACCGGACAATCACATTTCAGCTTTATTACATTCTGTTGCGGCGTGCAACCCGATCCCATCGGACAATTTACATTTCACCCTTGTTACCTCTCCTCCCTTATTACCTCGTGTTGCGGCGTACAACCCGATCCCACCATACCATCACAGTTCATAACATCAATAACAACCCACGATTTAATCATAGGGCTTCACATCACTAAGAGTGAAAGTTCATAACAACCAATCAATCACGGGTTCACAATAGCCTTTATCAACCATTAATTCAACCGCATTTAATAACAACAACAATCAACATTTCAATCACAAGAATCTTCATCATCAATAATACGAATTCATTACAACCAATAACCATGTGTAATCAAGGCACAACAATCCTTGCCAAACAATGAGTCATATACGGTGTTGCCAAAGTCGTTTAGTTCAATTAAATCAATTCACCACTTCTTCTCATCACTTGTTACACAACCCTTAGAACGTGGATGCATTCACACATTTGGGTTCCTCACCATTCTTTTATACCAACGTATTTAAAGCAATTGACGTACCTCACACATCTTAGAATAATCATAAAGTAATCATCTTTCACCATTTCAATTAACATGGAAATCGACTAGGAGAATCAGAGAATGAAATCTTATACCTCAATACTTCATAACAATCAATACACATATACTAGGCAATAAATTCATACTGAATGCTCGGAAACCAACAAGGTGACTCTACGACGATTAAAGTTAGCCATACATACCTCGAGTCGGATTTCCCCCTTTTAATTCCTATCACAATTCACCGGCCGTCTAGCACCGTCAATCTATTCCACAATGTGACATATTTCACTTAGAATTAGGAACCTTGAATTCAATTGAGCATTTTATCAAACACTATGTGACCCCTTAGGTTACTAACCCCCTTTGTTTTTGTGCATAATTACCCAAGTTTGTTTCCCCCATTACTAGATTATGGAGTCACATTCACATGCATGCAAGGTCTCACGTTTCACTTTTCAAAACCAACCCATGTGTGTTTTATCCTTTAATTAAAATCTGAGAAATTGGGGAATTAGAGTGAAGACTTACCTCTTGAGTGGAGAAGATGATGTGTTACTTGATAAAAATTCGGGCTTGAGTGATTTTGGAAAATCAAATTGGAGGGTGTTGAAACATTTTCTTTTAAGAAATCCCTTCTTCTCTCTCTATTTTGGTTCAGAAAATCATTAAAAATGAGGGGAAAGGGTGTTTTATAAAATAGGGGTCGGGTTAAAAATTTAGAAAAATAGGAGCCCCGGCACAGGAATGCGGTCAGGAATGCGATCGCATTCCTGCTATGCGGTCCGCATTCCTATCGTAGAGTTGGCCTTCAAGTAGGACAAAATGGGAACCACACTGCCCAGGTATGCGACCATTATGCGGTTTGCATACATGTTATGCGATCGCATAATGTGTCGCATAACCCTCTCGCAAAAATCATGGGGAAAGAATGCGACAACTATGCGGTCCGCATAACCAAAATGCGATCGCATTCTGGTCCGCATAGTTGTCCTAAATTTGGAAAGTGGAATGTCCAGGTATGCAAACATTATGCGGTCCGCATACTTTTTATGCGATCGCATATTGCGTCGCATGACACGCAATTTCTAGAAAATTTAATCTTTCAAGTTCGGGGGTACTTTTTACTCAAAATAAGTCCGTTTTAAGAATTTTTACAGTTACAAAAACACAGGGACCTATTCGGGCATTATTTTAGACATGAAATTTTACAGGTCTTTACAGTTTAATAGTAATTTTGGAAAACTCTAGAGCAATTCTTAGCATGTTCAAGAATGAACGTATGTTTAAGTGGGAGAGAATGTAACAACCCCACCAGTCGTGTTGAGCTCTAGTGCGTCGTTCGATAGTTTGAGGTCTTGAGTAACTTCACTTCAGGTATTATGACTTGTATATGTGATCGGACATGAATTTCGGGAAGTTCAGAGTTTATTTAGAATGAAAATTCTAATCTCGGAAGATTTAAATTGGAGTAATTGACTAAGGTTTGACTTTTGATTAAATGACCTCGAAATCAAGGTTTGAAGGTTCCAACATGTTTGTATGATGATTTTGGACTTGGGCGTATGTCCGGATCAGGTTTTGGATGACCTAGGAGCGTTTTGGCGCCTATTGTGGAAAGTTGGCATTTTGGAATAATTTCATAAATTTGGGTTGAAGTGTATTTTAATGTTATCGATGTTTGTTTGGAATTTCGAGCCTGGGAATAGCTCCTTATGGTGATTCTGGTCTTAGGAGTGCGTCTGTATATAGATTTGGAGGTCCGTAAGTCATTTTGGGGTCATTTGGCAAAAGTTGGAAGTTGAAGGTTTTTGGAGTTAACACGGAGTAGACTTTTGATATCAAGGTCAAATTCCTATTCCGGAAGTTGGAGTAGGTCCGTAATGTCATAATGTGACTTATGTGCAAAATTTGAGGTTAGTCGGACGTGATTAGATAGGTTTCAGGATCGGATGTGGTAGTTATAAGTTCAATAGTTCATTCGGCTTTAATCAATGCGAAATTCATAGTTTTGATCTGAATTGGTATGATTTGAGGCCTCACGGAGGTATATGTTATATAATGGAGCGGGTCAGTGTAATTGGATGGGGTCCCGGGGGGCTCGGGAGTTATAGATGTGTTTGGGTTGTATCATGCTCTTATTTGATGTTTTAACGTCGTTTCTTTGGACATAAAGGATACCATATTGAGAAAATGACCTTTGAGTTGTGATTGGATTGAACCATTAGATTCATATTTTAATTACAGAGTCATAGCAACAAGAATCACCGAATTCCGATGTCGTATGAGAGAGTTATGCCCATTGTTTACCTAGAAAATGGTAATGACAATTATATTTGATTTTGTCGTTCTAAAAATATGTGATTTATATTAATACTAGTGGTTACGAAATAGATGCTAAGAATAAGTAAGAAAAATGAGATAAGAGCAAAGGAAAACTGTGATATGCAAACCAAGTTGTTGCTAGGCCAGGCTTCGAGCTTGCTAGAACTGAGCCTTGAGGTTGAATCGGTATGCCCGGTGATGAGCAGTCGATGAAGATACAGTCATATCAGTGGCCTTGGGGTGTACCTTTATGTTGAATAATTAGCAATAAATGAAGAACAATTAATGAACACAATAAATTAAAGCAATGGAACCAATGGAACAATTGTTGAGCACGTTTAGGAAGGAAGGCATAGGATGTTATGGTTGTATTGAATATTCATCCTGTTACAAAATGACAAGGGTCCCCTTTATATAGGAGGGGGAATCCCAACATAGTACATGTATAATTATTACAAGAGAAACACTATTGGTAAACCGTTTAATGTCTTAGTACGGATTTGTACTAATCTTGCAAACTTGGTCAGCTCTAACCACGTGCCTTGAGAGTTTCCCGTCTTTCCATGATGGTCATCGATTTACACTAATTTTGGTCGAGCAAAGGGGACCTTCGATATTCTCCCTCGGAGTCAAGCTTCAAACTCTGCCCCGAGCTTCTCGAGGTCGGGCAAGAAATGCTACTATGGCCTCGAAATCGGGCTCTCCAATTTTGGCTGTATACACATAGTCCCCACGTTTCATAGAATGAAATGATAAGAAACAGTCTTGAATTCTTGCCTCTCCGATATCCCCATTATGACGTAAGCCATGTGAGATCATTAAATGATGTGATAGAAAGGTTGTACAGTGGTCTTTGTCAGCACGACTCTCGAATAGTCCACGAACCGCTATTTGTTACACCCCGTAAGTTTAACCACCTTGATAGCTATTGCTCAACATGGTTCCTATGACAATCATGCATCTCGCAATGTTTTAGTGAAGAATGGAAGTGGTACACCTGGTGCCACCACCCAGTTCTCCCTCCGACTCGGTCTCGTGACGGCACCTAGTCTAGGCGACTAGGTAAGCCTATACCTTAAGCAAAATTTAGATAAAACAGGTAAAATAACAGTAAGTGAAATAAATCATAATAAAGTCGACGCCGCTCAGCATAAATAGTTACTTTATCCAGAACCCGGAATATCACAATACATCACAAGCTACTCTACTGCTCAATATGTACAACTGGATAGAAAAGACCGTATAGTTTCATCTACAAGTACTACAACTTCAAGATAGGAAGGGGACTCGGAGATCTGCGGACGCTGCAGATTATACCTCGAGTCTCCTGATAC
>ML269113.1:82222-94317 GCA_005239495.1 Nicotiana undulata
GTGCAATGCAGTATGAGGGAAAGGCTAAAGTTTATGCCCGCAATCCCTGTATGCAATGCAAAATGAGGGAAAGGCTCAGGTCTATGCCCGCAATCCCTGTATGCAATGCATAATGAGGGAAAGGCTCAGGTCTATGCCCGCAATCCCTGTATGCAATGCAGAATGAGGGAAAGGTTGAGTCTATGCCCGCAATCCCTGTATGCAATGCAGAATGAGGGAAAGGCTCAGGTCTATGCCCGCAATCCCTGTATTTATACGTAATATAAGGTAAATCTCCAAAATAACGTAGTTTAAGGGTTTGAGGAAAACTAGTTAGAAATCTAGAATAAAAATCATTAAATCAGTTTCAAAGAATAGTAACGATTGGAAAATCAGTTATAAATACATTTACCATGATAAATCTTAAGTTATTATGCAATTTAAATGATAACAGTAATAATAGAGTTAAAAAGGAAGCATTATGTAGAAAGAAATGAGGAACTTCAGTGAAAATATCCCGTGCACGCACTCGTCACCTCACGTACACGGGGTTTTTATAGCAAAAACCAGTAAAAATGCCTAAGGGAAATTCCCCAACACAGAGTTAGGCAAGCCACTTACCTCAACTGTGCAAATCAACCGCTAATCACTCTCTTGCCACGAGTATCCAACTCCGGGTGGCCCAAATCTATTCAATTCGATGGGATAACGTAAATATAAATTCAAGAAATCGAAATAACTAATTTATTCAGAACTAATACGCGAAATTAGAAAATTTGACCAAAATGCCCCTCGGACCCACGTCTCGGGATCGGTTAAAATTTACAGTTCCCGAATCCTTATTCACTAATGAGTCTAACCATATGTAAATCACTCAAATCGGAGGTCAAACACCCAATCAAAACCCCAAAATTCGGTCTATGAAGTTTCTTCCCTTTTCCCCATTTTCTACTCAAGAAATTCAAAATTAAAGGTGGAAATTAAGATTAGATTCATGGGAATTGATCTATATAGGTTAGGAATCACTTACCCAAATTACCCAGGTGCAACAGTCTCCAAGAATCGTCCTTCCCGAGCTCCAAAATTCGAAAAATGGTGAAAAATAACTTAAACCCTCGGAATTGGGTTTTAATAATCTGCCCAGGTAATTGTTCTATGCGTTCGCGGAGGGGACACCGCGAACGCGAAGAGTAAAAATATATGGCCCAGAAAATGGCCTACGCGAACGCGGAGTCTCGCCCGCGAACGCGATCAAATGATTTTCCAACCCTCTGCTAACGCGGTCAATGCCTGCGAACGCGAAGGGTTATGACCCCTGACCACTTGGACCCCAGCTCAACTCTATGCGAACGCGATGGGACCCCTGCGTTCGCGTTGAAGGACCTGACTAAGCTATGCGAACATGTTCGGCCTACCGCGAACGCGAAGGACAAAATCTCTGGAGTCCAAAAATAGCCTATGCGAACGCGGCCACCCCCTCGCGAAAGCATAGAAGGAAACCAGCAGCAACAAAATCTGGTGTCTTCCAAAGTCAAAAATTAACCCGTTGAGCATTCGGAACACACCCAAGGCCCCCGAGACCTCAACCAAAGCCACCAACTGACCCAATACCTCATTCCAACTTAATCGAGCCTTTAAAACATGCTCCATAACATCAAAATCATCAAATAAGCATAGATTCAAGCCTAAGAACTTTGGAATTTTCAATAATTCACCTCCGACGCCGAACCATGTCTAAACTCGTCCGAATGACCGCAAATTTTGCACACATGTCATAAATGACATTCCGGACGTGCTGTCACTTTCGGAATTCCATTCCGAGTCTGATATCAAAATCTCACCTATCGGCCGAAATCGCCAAAATTCTAACTTTCGCCAATTCAAGCCTAAATCTACGTCTGGCCTCAAAACCAAATTCCGAACACGCACCCAACCCCCAAATCACTCAACGGAGCTAACGGAGTAGATAGATTTCCATTCCGGATCCGTCTTCACACAGCTCCCGCTCCAGCCCAATTTCTAAGGTTAAAGCTCACCTTAAAGGACTATATGTCCAAAAACACTTAAATTTTCATCACTCAACGCTCCGAATTGTTCCATGAACCTAATAAGACATGGGAGAAACAGTTATCAAGGGATCTGGGCGCTAACTCTCAAAACGTTCGGTCAGGTCGTTATATTCTCCCCCTCTTAAGAAAATCGTTCGTCCTCGAACGAGTATAGAAACATACCTGAAGCTGTGAATAGGTGAGGGTACTGACTCCGCATATCCTGCTCGGCCTCCCAAGTTTCCTCCTCGACCGGATGACCTCTCCACTGCACCTTGACTGAAACAATATCCTTCGGTCTGAGCTTTCTAACCTGCCTGTCAAAAATGGCCACAGGCTCCTCAACATATGATAGATCCTTGCCCATTTGGACTGAGCTGAAATCCAACAAATGAGTCGGGTCTCCATGATACTTCCGGAGCATGGACACGTGGAATACCGGATGAACACCTGCTAGGTTGGGAGGCAAGGGCAACTCATAAGCAACCTCCTCAACCCGCTGCAATATCTCAAAAGGGCCGATGAACCTCGGACTCAGCTTACCCTTCTTCCCAAATCTCATGACGCCCTTCATCGGCGATACTCGAAGCAAAAACCGATCACCAACCATGAATGATAAATCACGAACTCTCCGGCCTGCATAACTCTTCTGTCTGGATTAGGCTGTGCGAAGTCTATCCTGAATCATCTTCACGTTGTCCAAGGAATCCTGAACCAAATCCGTACCCAACAATCGGGCCTCGCCCGGCTCGAACCATCCCACTGGAGACCTGCACCGCCTACCATATAAAGCCTCAAACGGTGCCATCTGAATGCTGGACTGATAGTTGTTATTGTAAGCAAACTCTGCAAGAGCTAAGTACTGATCCCATGATCCTCCAAAATCAATCACACAAGCACGGAGCATATCCTCCAAAATCTGAATGGTGCGCTCGGACTGTCCGTCCGTCTGAGGGTGGAATGTTGTAGTGAGATCAATCTGAGTACCCAACTCACTATGCAAGGCTCTCCAGAAGTGCGAGGTGAACTGAGGATCTAGGTCTAAAATAATAGATACCGGCACACCATGCAACCGGACTATCTCCCTCATGTAGATCTGAGCCAATCTCTCCGAAGAATATGTAGTCAATACCGGAATGAAATGAGCTGACTTGGTCAGCCGATCCACAATCACCCAAATAGCATCATACTTCCTCAGAGTCCGAGGAAGTCCGACCACAAAATCCATGGTAATCCGCTCCCACTTCCAGTCTGGAAGCCTCATCTGCTGAAGTAATCCTCCCGGTCTCTAATGCTCACACTTGACCTACTGACAATTGAGGCATCTGGATACGAACTCCACTATATCCTTTTTCATCCTCCGCCACCAGTAGTGTTGTCTCAGATCCTGGTACATCTTCACGGTGCCGGGATGAATGGAGTACCGCGAGCTATGGGCCTCCTCAAGGATCAACCTCCGCAGTCCATCTACGTCAGGCACCCAAATACGGCTCTGCAGTCTCAACACACCATCATCATCTATGGTCATATCTCTAAAACCATCCCGCTGAACTCTATCTCGAAGAGATCGAAGGTCGGGATCATCATACTAGCACTCTCGAATGCGGTCATAAAGAGAAGATCGAGCAACAACACAAGCGAAAACCCGGTGAGGCTCAGAAAGGTCCAACCTCACGAATTGGTTGGCTAAGGACTGAACATCCAAAGCTAAGGACCTCTCAGCTACATGAAGATATGCCAAACTACCCAAACTCTCCGCCCGGCAACTCAGGGCATCGGCCACCACATTGGCCTTCCCCGGATGGTATAATATGGTGATGTCATAATCCGCGAGTAGCTCCAACCACCTGCGCTGACGCAAATTGAGATCCTTCTGCCTGAATATGTGCTGCAAACTCCGGTGATCCGTATATATCTCACAGGGAACACCGTATATATAATGACGCCATATCTTCAGGGCGTGAACAATCGCTGCCAACTCAAGATCATGAACCGGGTAATTTTTCTCATGTACCTTCAACTGTCTGGACGCGTAGGCAATCACCCTACCGTCCTGCATCAACACCGCTCCCAAGCCAATCCTCGAAGCATCACAATAGATTGTATAGGACCCCGAACCGGTAGGTAGAACTAACACTGGAGCTATAGTCAGGGCTGTCTTGAGCTTCTGAAAACTCTCCTCACACTCCTCAGTCCATATAAAAGGTGCACCCTTCTGGGTCAATCTAGTCATGGGTGCTGAAATGGATGAAAATCCCTCTACGAAACGGCGATAATTACCAGCAAAACTGAGGAAACTGCGGATCTCGGTAGCTGAAGACGGCCTGGGCCAACTCTGCACTGCCTCCACCTTCTTCGGATCTACCTTGATCCCATCCGAAGATACTATATGGCCTAAGAATGCCACAGAATCAAGCCTAAATTCACACTTAGAGAATCTGGCATATAACTTCTTCTCTAGCAAGGTCTGAAGCACGGTCCTCAAGTGCTGCTCATGGTCCTCCTGGGACCGAGAATATACCAGAATGTCTTCAATGAACACAATGACGAAAGTATCAAGATGAGGACGAAATACGCTGTGCATTAGGTGCATGAAGGCTGCTGGGGCAGTGGTCAGCCTGAATGGCATAACAAGGAACTTGTAGTGACCATATCTAGTCCTGAAAGCAGTCTTCGGGATATCCGACTCCCGAATCTTTAACTGATGATAGCCCGAAGGAAGGTCAATCTTGAAGAATGTCTTGGCACCCTGTATCTGGTCAAACAAATCATCAATGCGAGGTAACGGGTACCTATTCTTCACTGTAACCTTATTCAACTGCATGTAGTCAATGCACATACGCATCGATCCATCCTTCTTTTTCACAAACAACACCGGAGCACCCCAAGGCGATACACAGGGCCTGATGAACCCCTTATCAAGCAGTTCCTGCAACTGTTCCTTCAACTCAAGAGGAGTCATGCGATAGGGAGGAATGGAAATAGGCTGAGTACCAGGCAATAAATCAATGCTAAAGTCAATGTCTCTGTCGGGCGGCATACCTGGAAGGTCAGCTGGAAAAACATCGGGATAATCCCTCACAACTGGAACCGAATCAACTCTAGGGGTGTCGGCACTAACATCTCTCACATAGGCCAAATAAGCATCACACCCCTTTGCAACCATCCGCTGAGCCTTAAGAAAAGAAATGACTCGACGAGGAGTATACTCTAGCGAACCCCTCCACTCTAACCTCGGTAATCCTGGCATAGCCAGCGTCACGGTCTTGGCGTGACAATAAAGAATAGCATAGTGGGGCGACAACCAGTCCATGCCCAAAATAACATCGAAATCTACCATACTGAGTTATAATAAATCAACCCTGTCTCAAAACCACTGATAGAAATCAAACACGACCGATATATGCGCTCCACAACAAGAGAATCTCCCACAGAAATAGAAACATATACGGGGGTACTCAAAGAATCCCGAGGTATCCCCAAATGAGAGGCAAAATAAGATGATACATATGAATAAGTGGAACCTGGGTCAAATAATACTGAAGCATCCCTATGAAAAACGGGAACAATACCTGTGATAACCGAGTCTGAAGCAATGGCCTCGGATCGAGCTGGACGGGCATAGTATCTGGCCTGACCTCCCCCTCTAGGACGACCTCGTCCTCCCTGACCTCCACCTCGAGCTATCTGAGATGGTGGGGCAGCAGCTGGGGCTGGAAGTATGGCTGGGGGACCTGGTGGCAGACGTGGTACCTGATAAGTCTCTGGTGGTGCACCCCTCCTAACTCTAGGGCAATCCTTGATCACATGACTAGGGACACCACATCCAAAATAACCCCTCTGAGGGCGTGGCTGCTGACTCTGAACTGGCCTGCTGGACTGGCCGGTGATAGCACCTAGAGCAAGAGGCGCCTGAGATACTGGTGGTGCATAATAAGGCTCCCGACATCTAGGAGGTGCTGGAATACCACTGGCTGCTAGAAGAGCTGAATGTACCGGGCGACTCATAAAACCCCTACCATAGCGTGCTGCTGATGCACGAGCTCCTGAGAAATGACCCGTCTCTCGAGACCTCTTGGCCTCCCTCTCCTCTCTGTCTCGAGTCGGCATACTCTCAATCCTCCTAGCAATGCTCAGGGCCTACTGGTAAGTGATATCAGTCTCCATATCCCTGGCCATACTGGTACGAATGCTAGTATGGAGTCCCTCAATAAAACGGCGAACTCTCTCTCTGACAGTAGATACCAAAGCTGATGCATGTCGTGCCAAGTCACTTAACCGGACCGCATATTCTGACACGGTCATAGTACCCTGGCGTAGCTGCTCAAACTCCGCACGCCAAGCATCCCTGAGACTCTGAGGGACGAACTCAAGTAGAAACATCTCTGAAAGCTGAGCCCAAGTAAGTGAGGTTGCCTCGTACGGACTACTAAGCTCAAATGCACGCCACCACTGATAGGCTACTCCTCTCAGCTGAAAAGTAGTGAAAGAGACCCCACTCGTCTCCACAATACCCATGGTACGAAGGATGCGATGACACTCCTCAAGAAAACCCAGAGCGTCATCTGAAGCTAAACCGCTGAACTCAGGTGGGTGGTACTTCTTGTACCTCTCAAGACGGAGCTGCTCAGACTCAGCTGCAGCTGCTCTGGCCTCAGGCTGAACTGGAGCTGCTGGAGGCATAGGAATATACTCTGGGACCTGCCCCATGTGAACCCTCTGCTCAGGAGTACGGGCTGCGGGAGTCTGTGCCCCTCCCCCGGCTTGGGATGTAGCTGGGGCTAGCGGAAGTAGTCCCGCCTGGGACAGAGTAATGAAAGCACTCATGAACTGGGCCAAAGTCTCCTGGAGGGCTGGAGTGATAGTAGGGACCTCCGGTGCCCCTCCAACTGCAGCTGCTGGGGGATCTTCCGTCACTGCTCTAGCCGGCGCTCGGGCTGCACCGCGTGCTCGTCCCCTGCCCTGACCCCTACTTCTGGTGGCTCTGACAAGGGGGCTTGGGTGCCTGATCGTCGGTACGTCCGGTGCGAGTGCGAACCATCTGTAAGAAAGAATAGAATACAGTTTAAGAATTTGGTAGTAGTAATCAGCAAGAGAAGGGATTCCAAGAAGTATGATCTTTCTTAACAGTTACATAGCCACTCGAAGATAAGTACGGACGTCACCGCGCCGATCCGCGAGACTCTAATAAACTGGCTTGTGATGTTGTGACTCCTATGAACCTAGACGCTCTAATACCAACTTGTCACGACCCAATTCTCCCTCCGACTGGGTCTCGTGATGGCACCTAGTCTAGGCGACTAGGTAAGCCTATACCTTAAGCGAAATTTACATAAAACAGGTAAAATAACAGTAAGTGAAATAAATCATATTAAAGTTAACGCCGCTCGGCATAAACAGTAACTTTACCCAGAACCTGGAATATCACAATACATCACAAGATACTCTACTGCTCAATATGTACAACTGGATAGAAAAGACCGTATAGTTTCATCTACAAGTACTACAACTTCAAGATAGGAAGGGGACTCAGAGATCTGCGGACGCTGCAGATTATACCTCGAGTCTTCTGATACTGCTGCTGCTGGCTAGCTGAGATACCGCGTACTAGGACCTGGATCTGCACATGGGGAAAACATGCGCAGAAGGGCGTGAGTACTCCACATTCGGTACCCAATAAGTGCCAAGCCTAACCCCAGTCAAGTAGTGACGAGGTCAGGTAGAGGCCCTACTGAGGTTTGCAAAGTAACAGACATAGAGAACAAGTAAGTAAAGCAGGTGATAATCGACAGGAATTATGAGTAAAGGCTAGCAAGAAACGGTATAATCAAATGCTCGGATCAATGCAATATATATATAAAGCTCTGTAATAAAGTAAAGGTACAATGCAATGCAATATGAGGAAAAGGCTCAGGTCTCTGCCCGCAATCCCTATGTATGCAATGCAGTATGAGGGAAAGGCTCAGGTCTATGCCCGCAATCCCCGTATGCAATGCAAAATGAGGGGAAAGGCTCATTCTATGCCCGCAATCCCTGTATGCAATGCAAAATGAGAAAAAGACTCAGGTCTATGCTCGCAATCCCTGTATTCAATACAGAATGAGGGAAAGGCTCAGGTCTATGCCCGCAATCCCTATATACAATGCAGAATGAGGGAAAGGCTCAAGTCTATGCCCGCAATCCCTGTATGCAATGCAGAATGAGGGAAAGGCTCAGGTCTATGCCCGCATTCCCTGTATTTATACGTAATATAAGGTAAATCTCCAAAATAACGTAGTTTAATGGTTTGAGGAAAAACTAGTTAGAAATATTGAAGAAAAATCATTAAATCAGTTTCAAAGAATAGTAACGATTGAAAAATCAGTTATAAATCAATTTACCATGATAAATCTTAAGTTATTATGCAATTTAAATGATAACAGTAATAATAGAGTTGAAAAGAAAGCATAATGTAGAAAAAAATGAGGAACTTCAGTGAAAATATCCCGTGCACGCACTCGTCACCTCACGTACACGGGGTTTTTATAGCAAAATCCAGTAAAAATGCCTAAGGAAAATTCCCCAATACAGAGTTAGGCAAGTCACTTACCTCAACTGTGCAAATCAACCGCTAATCACTCTCTTTCCACGAGTATCCAACTCCTGGTGGCCCAAATCTATTCAATTTGATGGAATGACGTAAATATAAATTCAAGAAATCAAAATAACTAATTAATTCAGAACTAATACGCGAAATTAGAAAATTTGACCAAAACGCCCCGCGGGCCCATGTCTCGGGATCAGGTAAAATTTACGGTTCCCGAATCCTTATTCACTCACGAGTCTAACCATATGTAAATCTCTCAAATCGGAGGTCAAACACCCAATCAAAACCCCAAAATTCGGTCTATGAAGTTTCTTCCCTTTTCCCCATTTTCTACTAAAGAAATTCAAAATTAAAGGTGGAAATTAAGATTAGATTCATGGGAATTGATCTATATAGGTTAGGAATCACTTACCCAAATTACCCAGGTCCAAAAATCTCCAATAATCGTCCTTCCCGAGCTCCAAAATTCGAAAAATGGTGAAAAATAACTTAAACCCTCGGAATTGGGTTTTAATAATCTGTCCAGGTAATTGTTCTATGCGTTCGCGGAGGGGACACCGCGAACGCGAAGAGTAAAAATCTATGGCCCAGAAAATGGCCTACGCGAACGCGGTCAAATGATTTTCCAACCCTCTGCGAACGCGGTCAATTCCTGCGAACGCGAAGGGTTAGGACCTCTGACCACTGGGACCCCAGCTCAACTCTATGCGAACGCGATGGGACCCCTGCGTTCGCGTTGAAGGACCTGACTAAGCTATGCGAACGCGTTCGGCTGACCGCGAACGCGAAGAACAAAATCTCTGGAGTCAAAAAATAGCCTATGCGAACGCGGCCACCCCCTCGCGAACGCATAGAAGGAAACCAGCAGCAGCAAAATCTGGTGTCTTCCTAAGTCCAAAACTAACCCGTTGAGCATCCGGAACACACCTGAGGCCCCTGGGAACTCAACCAAAACCACTAACTGACCCCAATACCTCATTCCAACTTAGTCGATCCTTAAAAACACGCTCCATAACATCAAAATCATCAAATAAGCATAGATTCAAGCCTAAGAACATAGGAATTTCCAAGAATTCACCTCTGACGCCGAACCACGTCTAAACTCGTCCAAACGACCGCAAATTTTGCACACTGGTCATAAATGACATTCCGGACCTGCTGTCGCTTTCGGAGTTCCATTCCGAGTCCGATATCAAAATCTCACCTATTGGCCGAAATCGCCGAAATTCTAACTTTCGCCAATTCAAGCCTAAATCTACGTCTGGCCTCAAAAACACATTCTGAACACGCACCCAACCCCGAAATCACTCAATGGAGCTAACGGAGTCGACGGATTTCCATTCCGGATCCGTCTTCACACAGTTCCCGCTCCGGCCCAATTTCTAAGGTTAAAGCTCACCTTAAAGAACTATATGTCCAAAAACACTCCAATTTTCATCACTCAACGCTCCGACTCGTTCCATTAACCTAATAAGACATGGGAGAAACAGTTATCAGGGGATCGGGGCTCTAACTCTCAAAACGACCGGTCAGGTCGTTACACCTGGGCAAAAGTTTTGAGAAAATATTTAGCAAAGCTAGACCAGAAGAACTCACTTCTGCATTGATTACAAATAAATGACCACATCTCTGATCTAAATGATTTAAACAAGAAAACAATAGATGTGACATCATACAGACCCTTGGAATAACTAAGTAAATATATCGACGACATCTCTACTTCAAACCTCAGACCCAGGAAAACACAATCTCTTATATACAACATTTAACTTCTAGATGTATTTCGTAAACAATGTTTTGATTTATGGCAAATGCAACCATTAGTAATATCTTTCACTTGTTACCACAAACATATATAAGTTCCTCTTTTATTGAAGGAAATGTAGCACATAAACAAGGAAAAATAGTTTGGTTAACAGGTTAAGTACTATAATTGATATGATATTTTTAGTGGAACAGTTTTGTAAAAAGTTTGAAAAATATGGGTTTTTATACTTATTAATATTACTACTTTCGAATATTGTTTAAATTATACAAATAATATAAGAAAGTTTATGAGATTTTCTTTATTGTAAAGATATGAATTATATTTTTTCATAAGAAAAGAAGATTATTATTTTTACCATTTTAAGAAATAAGTGTACGAAAATTTGTACTCTTTATATGAGATTAGGAAAATTAGAAGTTGAGAAAATATATATATTTACATGGATTTTTTAAATAATAATATATGTATGAATTCATTTTACAGGGTACCACATGACCGTAACAGTACAGTGTATAAAATGTATTAAAAATAAGTAGCATATTAAATAATTTGAAATAATTCTTAATTATGCGGGTAATTAATTAATTACCAGATAACAGAATACTACCTAATTAATTATTAGATAAAGATTAAATTTTCCAACAAAGGGATTACGTGGCATCAATGACTTTTAAATCATTTAGAGTAAGGTGGCAAGATTTAAAGCAATCATTCAAAAGGTTCAAAAAGGAAAAACTTTCAAAATGTGAATATCCAAATTTTCTACTTCTACTACTGTTTTAAGTTCTGAACGGTGTTTTCAAATTAGTAAAAGGTGAATGTTGTCTAACAGCTTATGTTTTAATGAGGAAAGATAGTAAGCCTTTGAATATTGTTAAAGGAAGCAAATGCTGAACAGTTCATTACTATACGCTTGAGTTTTTATTACCCCATCCTAGTTCTTGTATAGAGAAGTGTGTTACGACTAATTTGTGCAGCAAATAAATGTGTTAATACTTGAATTATCTAAAGCTTGAGCTAGTAAAGATGAAGCAATAAACGCATTCAAGCAATACAAAATTGAAGTTGAAACGCAACTTAACAAGAAAATAAAAATGATAAGAAGTGATAGGGGTGGTAATTATGAATCTCCTTTTGAAGAAATATGTTTAGAATACGGAATTATTCATCAAACAATGGCCCCATACACGCCCCAATCCAATGGGATTGCGAAAAGAAAAAATCGTACTTTAAAGGAGATGATGAACGCATTGTTGATAAGTCCTGGTTTGCCACAGAACTTGTGGGGGGAAGCCATTCTTACGGCTAATCGAATATTAAATCGAGTTCCCCTTAGCAAAACACAATCCATTCCATATGAAAAATGGAAAGGAAGGAAACCCAACTTGAATTATTTTAATGTGTGGGGGTGTTTGGCAAAAGTGCGAGTTCCTAAACCCAAAAGGGTAAAAATAGGACCGAAAACCGTTGATTGTGTTTTCATAGGATATGCGACTAATAGTAAAGCATATCGATTTCTGGTACATAAATAAGAAAATTCCGACATTCATAATAATACTACTATAGAATCAGATAATGTTGAGTTCTTTGAATATATACATCCGTATAAAAAGGAATGTGAGTCGATTGGTGAAGGATCTAAACGACCTAAGGAAGAAACAAAAGAAAGTACACTTAATCAGGAGGATCCAAGACGTAGTAAACGTCAAAGAAC
>ML269114.1:0-49630 GCA_005239495.1 Nicotiana undulata
TATGATGCGCGATCGTGGGTCAGCTTATTATATCGAGTCAGCACGCGAGTCACATGTATGATTTGTGATCGTGGGTTAGCTTATGACCTCAGTACCTATGACCACCCTTATGACTCCGGTCGATTGTCTGGTCCTGGTATATATATGATCATTTGAGTTTTGAGTCACTTATAACTGGACTGTCAGGTATTTGTCGAGAGGAGGGTAAGACACATTGGTGTTCCTTTTTAGTTATCACTTAGATTACCCTATTTGATATGCACCTGTTGTTTATTGTCTTACACCTATGTACTTAAGATTTATTTGGTACTATCTCAAAGATATGGATTTGTCAGACAATCTGAGGAAAAGAAAGTGGAAACTGTCATCTATTTTGATAATTGAGGAAAAAGGGGATGAAAATAGGTATTTACGTATTTTTCAGAAATTACTCAGACTTCAGTGCTTTATATGTGTAATTTGTTGCTTAACTGTCTTCATATGCCTACTACTTTCATCATATTCTGTCATATTGCTATTGTTGGACCTTAGTGAGTGTCGAGTCGACCTCTCGTCACTACTTCTTCGAGATTAGACGGGATACTCACTGGGTACATATATGTATATGTACTCATGCTACACTTTCTGTGCATTTTGTTGCACAGGTACCTTTATAGTACAGGGATCGACTTGGAGACTTATACGAGCTGCATTCATCCGGAGGCGTTCCGCAGCTGGCAGAGTCTCCCTTCTATGTATTTACATTTTTATCTTTATAATCTTTGTCCAATTTGTTTCTCGGACAAGCATTGTAATTGTATATATTCTTAGAAGTTGCTCATGTACTTGTGTCACCGGGTTCTGGGGATGTGATGAGATATATCTTATTACAATCAATTTATTTCCTATCGTATTATGAAATGCAGATAAAGGTAACGATTTCGAAAATGTTAAACAGGAAAGTATTTTAACTTATTGAGGGGTGGCTTGCCTGACGGTGGTGTCCGGCGCCATCTCGACCTATAGATTTTGGGTCGTGACACTAAGCTCTGCCTCCTTAATTGTATAAGGCCAAGCTCTGCCTTCCCCTTGCATGAGACTAAGAGCACTGTCTCCATATTGCATGAGGCTAAGCCTTGCATCCTCAACTGCATAAGGCTAAGCTTTGCCTTTCTCTGCATGAGACTAAGGATTGTCTCAAATCTTGCATGAGGCTAAGCCCTGCCTCCTTAACTGCATAAGGCTAAGTGTTGCCTTCCCATTGCATGAAACTAGGCATTGTCTCCATCTTGCATGAGGATAAGCCTTGCCTCCTCAACTGCATAAGGCTATGCATTGCTTTCCCATTGCACAAGATTATGCATTGTCTCTCCTTGCATAACCACAAATAATGCTTTGCTCCAGACCTTGCATCATTCGCTTCTCTTGGGACTAAGCTCTGCTCCCAACGCTACACAAGACTAAGCTCAGTCTTGTTTTATCTCAAGCATCATGTCTCCGCATCTCATGCTGATATATAGCCAATTTGTCCAAAGGCATCATAGTCCGAAGGCATCATCCTCATAGCCGGAAGACACCATGCCATGGCCCGAGGATCTCTTAATCTTGCACATCATTATTCAAAGGCATCATGGTTCCGAGGCACCATCTTCTTAGCCCGAGGACATCATTTCATGGCTTGCGAATCCTTTATCGCACAATTCATGCCCAAGGACGTCATGGTCTAAGGACGCCATCCTCACCGTACAAAGACAATCCCCATGGTCCAACGGAAATTTGCATCATGTTTAAATTTATGCGAAAATCTATATACATGCATCGTATCTTAAGTTTGCAAGTAATCCGGGAGGTAACCGTTCTCATAATAGGAGCAATCGTCGCTCCATTTTCCATTCAACGTTCATATCCTTCAATGATTTCAAACATAACCGATCACCGTCCATTACCCATCCTCACCTGATGCCCACTCAAATATCGGTAACCATTCTCAATCCTGGTTTGTCCTATCCAGAATATTCAATCCGTACATATAACAATTCATCGGTTTGTTCCACCATCGGATCCAGGACTACACATGGTCTGATTCCTGTAAAATCAGGGATATGTAGCAGCTTAGAGAATAGAGTGCGGCGTATGCTTTTTAAATCACCCCATTCGGTCAAAATCGGTCATCACTTCTTTATCCGACAACTCTTTCATCCTTCTCAGATAAAGAAGGGAAGTTGTTGATACCCAATTTTTTCTCTCAAATTTTAAAACACACACACACACACACACATATATATATATATATATATATATATATATATATATATATATATATACACACACTCCCAAAAGAGCATATGCATCATCATTTTATTTACAAGCATCTTTTATAATTTTCTATAATCTTTAAAGGCTTTAAATCAATTTATTTTTGTATTTTTATTATATAAATACCCATTAATTACCTTACAAATTATTTTATGATGATTTCATCACCCAAACTTATCATTTACACTCATACTAGGTTTTAAATGTTTTAGTACATTTGTTATAATTACATTTGCATTTTTAAAGGCTAAAATTGCATATTTTGCAATAATAGCCCATATGTACTTATAATAATTTTATTTATGCAAAACATAACTTTTTATATTTTTATAACTTTAAATAATTGTTTCTAGTCATTTTATGTACACATGATATTTTTATTATTTATCTATTATTTTTATAATTATTTATTGGTTAAATTTGGGTATTTAAGATCTGTCCCCATTTTGTTTCAATTGATTTCGGACCTAAGACTACCCAAACCAACCCAATTTTCCTAAGACCAATACCCTGGCCCAACCGCCCTTACCCATTTAAGAACCCAACCCAATCCGCCTAATCCCATCCGTTGATAAAAAATGACCAACGCTCACAAACGACCACCATTCCTCCTTATATATCCACTCCCTAAACCCTAACCTTCATTTCCCAAATGCGCCACCCTTATTTCCCCTCCCCTGATGAACCCTAATCCCGCTGCCTCACTAAAAAACCCCCCAAATCTCATTCCTAATTGGATTCTTTCCCTATTCCCTTACCATTTAGGTATTTTTACCTTATTTGGTGCTATGTTATGGAATAACTTAGGTACTTGCCTAAACATGGAAAGTACCCCACTTTGATTCTTTCCAAATCGATGGTTGCCTCTTGAATCTGGACAACCTTGAGTCCAAACACGTTATTTTGTACCAATTTTCTCATATCTCGTTTGGTTCGCACTAAACCCTAAATGTTAGGGTTCTAGATTTTCTTTGAGTCGAACCTAAACTGGTTCAAACTCTGATTTTTAGTTTTTTTCCGTCTATATTCACTCTATTACTGGTGAATGTGCTTATTTTGGTCGATTCCCTCAACTTACCTAATTTAGGGTATCAGGCCCTTTTACTTGAACCAAATCTGGTTCGATTCTAGGTTTCCTTTTGAATAATCTCCTATCTATGTTTATTTTTATGCTAATATGTGGTTCTTGCCTTTAATATCTGGTTCGATTCAGTATTATTTTTTTATAATCTATTGTCTGTTCATTATATGCCTTATGTGATTCTTTACCTTATTTCCTACTAATTTTTTGTGTATCTTCACGCAAAATTTGGGGTTCAATTTTACTGATTTAGGTACTTGCTTTTAGTATTTAAATTAGCTATTTCT
This sequence comes from Nicotiana undulata, assembly GCA_005239495.1. Lineage (NCBI taxonomy): Eukaryota > Viridiplantae > Streptophyta > Magnoliopsida > Solanales > Solanaceae > Nicotiana > Nicotiana undulata. The sequence continues at coordinate 3,664 of ML269114.1, forward strand.
ATGCTCTAATCTCGGCACTATTTAAACCCCTCCCCAATCCCATTTGATAAAAAAGGATTCAAAGTTCGAAAACCTTTTCATTACTATAAACAAAAAGTTGTGTACTCCTACTTTTGTGAGCAATCTTATTCTGTGTTTTGATTTCTGGCCGACTGAAATCCAAGGCCAGAAATCTTCAAGTTTTTCATCCGTTTGGTGATATTTGCTATACTATTGGATCCCTTTGTTCCCTGTTTCATCTTAATTAGTGAGTTATTAAATCCTCTGCCTTTTCATTATGATTATTTACTCAATGTATTACCTCTATTAGACCATGTTATCCTAAACGCTATTACTTGTCGTTAATACATGTTGAACTTAGTTTGAATTGATTAATGAAATATGCCTAACTCTGTGTTACTGATGACTATCTTTTAGAGTTAACATTGTTATAAACATGGTCTCGTACCTTTTCCTAAGGACTGGTTAGCCATGTATAGATGTGTGCCTTAACAAATTCATAAGTTTGTTTTGTGAACCTGTTATAATATGCCATGTTTGGTTTTGTTCTCACTATGTTATCATACCTCTATTAACCTATCTTAATAAGTTCCAGACCTACTGCTAACCAATATGTTTCCTTTCTGTGATTTAGTCTGGTCTAAATCTCTATTATCATTATGAATCTGCTTATGAACAAGCCTTACCAGCATGTGACTGATAGTTGATTCCTAAAACTTGATTAAGTATGCATAGGTTCAAATATGTTTGCTAGTTGTTTGTACATGTACTATATGTGATTTTGTCCTTACGTGAATTCCCTAATCCATTGTACTCCTCTTATTGCTTTACTATTTGATCCTTCCGAATCCTCATTCTTAGCTGGCTGAAAGCCAATGTTATTTAGGTTCTGTCCTATGGACTCCCTAGTGTGAGCACTACTCAGGGTTCATGTGAGACCATTTTGAACTCTAACACACTAGGATTTGGTCCCTAGTCTTCCTTGAAATGTTTTCTGATCAATTTCTCTAGTGTGAGCACTGCCCTAGGTTCTTGAAGCCCTTGGGAACTCTGACACACTAGAGATTAAGGGTTTGTATGCTTATCCTTGAAATATGGGTGAATCATTCACTAATGGTTATTGTGTATCTATGAAAATGGGCTTTTAGATCTACTGTGAGTTGAAGGTCTGGCCTGTCCAGGTGTACTTGGGCCTGCTGTAGGCTCCCTATAGTTTTACTTACTTTGTAATTCATTCATTAAATTCTAGTTTGTAATAATTATTTGTAATAATAATTCTGGGGTATTAGTAAAATGGGAAAGAGTTCTTATTTTATTTGTTATAAAGTGGGGTAGAAATCCTGCCTATAGGGTTAATGCAATGTTGTTAAATGTTATATGTCAGAAACCATGCCTCTTGGTGTCTTATTGTGTTCAGTCATTATGTGCTAGCAACCATGTCCATAGGCTCAATGTTTGGTTCAATTATGTTCTGTTACAGACCATGCCTATAGAAATGGTATGATCCAATATGTGTGTGAATTCCTTCTTACATACTGTTTTGTTTAGATTATAGAAATAATGTATATAGGTTATAAAACTATTCTGATTATAGAAATCATGCCTATAGGATCTAAAAGTGTTCGAATTATAGAAATCATGCCTATAGGATCTAAGACTGGATCAAGTAATATAATGCACGCCTGAATCAATATAATTGTTATTTATGCCTGTTTACCGTGCTATTATCCTCACTAAAAAACATGCCTTTAGAATTAAAAAAATAATTCTAGGTTCGTTTCCATGAGTTGCCTCTATTTACTATCGTACAAAACACCTAGATACCATGTTGGTATGCTTAATCGTATTATGCTAAAATCAATAGGCAAACTTTGTAGGTTCTAATAATCGCATTAAGAAACTGGTTTTATCACATAGATATCATGCCTATAGGATTTTGCAATTAATAAAGCATGTTAGTGCTAATCGATTTGCATGCATTTGCTTTCTAAATGTGAAGGCTAATTTGAGCCCATACTTGTTTCTATTTGAAAGTCCTAACTGTTTTTGTATGTCACCTAGTTTTATCCTTTTGATCAACCTAAGTTAATGTCTAGAACTAGCTAAAATAGAGGTCCAAATGCCTCTTGGACCATAGGCATGGGACGGGTAGTGCACGCATAGGGTATGACTTAGAATCAAATAGAGCGCTTTAGGTAAACAACTTAAAGATAGTAATCGGGTAGCAGGAGATGATAGTCTGTGCCCGTTGAATAATATGAGTAACACCCCGTCTAGAGGGAGTTACGAAGTATTATTTATGTTGCACGGGGTGATCCTTTACACTAAAAAACTTAGGACCCCCCATTCCTGTTAAAACAATTCTTTCTATGTCCAAATTTTTTCTTTTCTCTTAGACTAATTCACATGATTAGAGTTCGGCTGGGACCCACCGTTGTGGACTTCGAGGAGTGCCTAACACCTTCTCCTCGAGGTAATATGATCCCTTACCCGATCTTTGGTGACACAAACTAGTAAATCCGAGTCATTTGTAAATAGGTGCCTTAACGCCCGTTAGGTGGCAACTCTCTATTTTTTAATCCTTCCATTTGAAAGAGTTGTCAATGTCGAAACCCAATTTCGCGAGAAAAAGGAGCGCAACAGTCACAGCTCGAAGGGTAGGGGGCCTCCGAACCAGAGAACCTTGAGACCGATATTCCTCAAGCTAATGAGGTAGATGAGTAGGTCGATGCTTCCCGGGATGCGGACAGTGCCACGAAGGAAGCATTCGGTGTGATAGACATCACCAAATTACCCTCGTTTACTGAGTCTAGGTATAACGAGGCCCAAACGGTGAAAGAGCGCCCCGACGAGGGGGCCCATGGTTTTTTTTTTTTTTAAAGCAAATCCACTAGGCGAGGAGCCTAGGGCTAGTTTTATTGATAATAAAAGGAAAAAACGAACCACATAGGAATAGTACAAATAAGGGGGACAATAGCACTCGTATTGTTGCTTTTATGCCTCGGCTATATAATCACTCCTTTGCGCCTCACAATGCTCTATGTGGCAGCCTCATGTAGAGGAGTGATGGTGTAGCTGCCAGCAAAGTCTCACGAGGGCATATAATCTCATAGCCAATCGGATATCTTTCCAAAGGCATAGGACTAAAGCCACACAAACGGGGCTAAACCTTACCTTACTAAGTCCTATTGAGGCATAAAAAAGCCTCACCTACGTGCATGCATGTAAAAAATAAGAACTTGAAAGAACCAAATATTCTATGATCATCACAGAGTTTATAACATACTCTGTGATGATATTACAAATGACAATACTAAGAAAGTGATAAAATAAAATGTTGTACGAATTATAATCTTGTCCCTTCTTCTTCAAACTTGTAGCTTCTTCAACTTGTACTTCATTTTCATCTTCATCACACCTCTTCAACAAGCCTTCAAGATTCATGACTTATTTTTTGAACGGTTGGATCTCGTAGATGTGGTTGGGACAACTTGTTTTTTCTTGGCAACTCACATAGGAAGTCGCCTAATATTTGATTCCTCATTCACCCGGCCATCCCAACTCTTCTTCCTTGTGTGTGTCTTTTTTCTTTGTCCGCTATGCATTGGTGATAAATCACCTTTCCTTGCTGCCTCTGCTCTGCACTGTTGCATCATTGCATCTTCCTCACCTTCTTCATAAATATCTCTGCCCAAGCTCACTGAATGTGGAGCATTTTGGATGTTATCAATTGTCACCAAGGCATATTCTCCTTGTGTATTTGCCACCATCACCTTACTTTGTTGTTGTGTTGTGCCTTTTGTGTTCCTGCTTTTCACCACACAACCAATGCTAAAAGCGGACTGAATTTGTAAGTGTGAAGGTTTGGGACTTACCATTGCGTCGAGTAGTTTCCTGTCCTCCACAGTGATCAATGACTTAGTTACCTGATGCTGCTCCTTTTCAGCTTTTGAAGTAGCTGAGGCAGTTGCATTTTGACGCTGCTGCCCAATTTTTAATGTTGCTATTATTCGATCACCTGTAGGACTGGTAGCTTGATCAAACCGCTGATGCTGTCCTTCATTTGCATTTGTTACAGCATGTACGTTTGCAAGCAAGTGCTGCTGCCCAGGTTCGTCATTTATTGCTGTTGTTCGTCCCTCGTCATTGATGGCAACTGGAGAATTTGAAATAGCCTGCTGCTTCTGCCCTGCGTTCAAAACTGGCTTATTTACCTGCTGTCCAGATTTGTTTTTCGTTGCTGTTCGATCAGTACTCAAGCTTTGAGTTGAAAAGTTTCTAGGAATAAATACTGGAGCATTGGCGTTTAACTTGCTGTTGGGACTAGCTGTTGTTGATCCAGCAGGTTGTGGCGTTGCTAATACTTCAATCTCCTCACATGCACTGTCCAAACCAGCCTCTCGATCATCCTCTTCAGATGAATAACCAGCAAAGTCATCATCCAAGTACTCATCATCATCCTCCTCACGTCTGTCAGCCCAAAGCCTAGAGTTGATAGCCATCCCTCTCACGTTAGCTTGTATAATATCGTTGTTATTCCCAGTTGAAAGCATAATCTGCCCAGAGTCAACTTCAAATTCCCCACGCGACTCCAAAGATTGCGGAGGGACCTCAAATACGGAGGTGTTCAAGGCGACCAGAGGTTGTTTTACCATATTAGAATTCATCATCATTTCATTTTGTTCATTTAAATTGGTATACATTAACATTGCAGTTTGTGCATCCTTAATTATTTTTTCAACATGTGGGCTGGAAAAATGTAATGTCGGAATGTTAGAACTATGAGCATTGTCCTGTTGCTCCTTCATCAAATTATCATTTCCTGTAGGGTTAGACAGCCTAGCTATTGTTGTTTCAGCAGCTACATGGACAGTCATTGCCTTTTGTTCATCGACAGGTATCAAGTCCCTTGAACTGCCTGATCGCGCACCAGCAAATTCAGACTGTTGCTGCTCTTTTACACTGCCTCGATCGACCTGCTGCTCGTGCCTCAAATTTCCATCATGCTGCTTGACAAATTCTGTTCCTCCAAGATTTTTTGTAACAGCTGCTGTAGTTGCTCCACCTGAAACAATTGCTTGCAGCAGATTTCTCTGCTGAGGCTGAAGCAGACTTATCAGCTGCCTCGACCAAATTTTGCTGCTCTAAACCAGCTGCACTCTTAACAACTTCGCGCACCCTCACCAAAGCATCAAAAGGGTTTGAAACTCCAATAGCCTTTGATGGTAAACTCAGATTTTGAAGGCTCGTAGTTTGCCTCTTGCTAGGTAATTTATTCACCACCTTCCAGTGATTTTTACCAACTCCAGCAGCCTTCTTTTCCCCCTCTAACATATGAGAAACATTACTCACAATTACTGCAGTTCCAGTAGCTAGATTTTCACCTGTTACTTGCTGAACATTAACCTTTTCCTGCCTTGTGTTAACGTGCCCAGAAATACCTGCTACTGCTGATTTCTCCATTGATTTACCAGGTGCAACCTCTTGACCATCAATTGCTTTCATTACAGTAGTAGCCTCCAAATTTGTACCTACACCAGCTGCAATATTACCTCGATCAGCAGTTGCCTTTAGACTTGCAGCATCTGATGCAACAGTTGCATCCATAAGCGAATGCAGTATATCATAAGCCTGCACAACTGGATTCACTGTATTTAAAATCGTCGCTAAGGTCGTTTTTGCAGGAACATCACGCGTAGGTTTAGGTGGACCCTTATAAATCATTGGAACATCACCTACAGTGATATCATCAGCTGCTCGATTCATCACAGTCTGACCAACAACACTAGCTGGAGATTTGGATTTCACATGAGCTGATGCATCACCTACTGCTATCTCTTGTTGTCTATTACCAGTAGTTAATTCAACCCCTTGAACATCTTTTCGATCACCAGTAAGTACCCTTTCACCATCTCCCTTTTGTCCAGCCTTATCCCCAACCAAATCATCATTAAGTATTTCAGTCACAATACTACGTTGATGTCCTCCATTATATTGCATACCAGCGTTTCTATTTTCTTTTGAGACATTGTCCAACATATGTACGGTTCTTTTTGCATTCAAATAGTCCCTAGCATCCCCTTGTAATTGCTGAATATTGTCCATCTCCATAGCTGCCAGTTCGACATCACCCGTAACACCTTCTGCCATCACCTCTGTTCCAGCTTGGTTGATCATAATTCGACACACCTTTTCGTCATGTCCTTGATGTTTGCAATAAGTGCAATACTTAGGAAGGTTGTCATACACCACCTCCTGGTAATACATAATTATTTTACCCGAAATTCTGTCCACAATCTGAAGCTTAACCTTCTTAGGATGTTTGTCGAGCAAATCTAGAATTACCTTGACTCTAGCAGCACTAGGTCGTTTTCTTTCTTGCGTCGCCTTGTCCACAGCAAGCGCTTTACCAACATCTGAAGCGATAGACATTAACGACCTCTTAGCGAAGAAGTTAAGAGGCAAACCTGGAAAGGAAATCCACACGACTGCCATGGACGTTTCCTCCTTCGGATTAAATCCTAACGTCCATGGAAAAGTTCGAAAAAAGGATTGATCACCTTTTGCCTTGACATAACCTGTTGATCTTGATAAAAACTGAACATAATCATTGTATAGATCAAATCTAACTAACAGGTGACGAAATTCCAGCAGTCCGATGTTGCAGCGACCTTGAACATCGAATTGCGACGTAATTTTTTTTCTAAATTCCTGTAACTCAGGTTTTCCGTATGAAAACTTCATGACTACTGATTGATGTAATCCTTCTTCTCTTGTAAACTCATTAACCTCATCCATGGTGAACTCCACAGTTGGTTCTCCATGATCAAACGTTACTGGCAGTAGTTCGATCTTGGATGAAGTTGCGGCAACTTGTTTGTATTGAAGTTGCGCAGCATAGGATGGTTTTGGATTATGATTGTTGTATGTTTTATCAAGGTTTTAGATCATCTCTCCCACAGCCAAAAGCTGGGGAGAGATCGCAGCATCCATGGCTGCCCAAGCTCAAAGAAACTCGCCCAGTAGAGAGAAAACGTGACGAAAAGGATTTCATCTTCGTGAGCAAGGCGGGCCTTCCTCGAGCCCAAAACTGATAAAACGGTTCACATCTCCGAGTAATCCTGATCAGAAGAGATCCATCATCATCTCCATTCTGGAGAATGCCCGGGTCCTCTCCATCCCTATAAGGGTGGCCAGTTACCTTCGCTTCCTGGTGACCGACGAAGACCAAGCAAAGATGAATGAGGTAGATGTTCCCTCCCTGTTCAATGAAGCAAAACAGGCGTTGAACCGGGTAACTTTAGATATCTCTCGATTACTTCAATTTCTCCTTTTGTACTAGGACTAATTCATACATAATCCTTACATTTTTATTTGTATTTGTAGGCTCGGTGCTTCACCATGAAACTTTCTTTCGGTATCGGGACGAGCTGAACCATTTTGAAGCCCAAGTACGGGGGCTCACTAAAAAGAGAGATACCTAGAAATTCCTTAGCGAGAAACGTGAAGGAGACGCTAAGAGCCTTCGAGCTGAGTTGGAGGTGGCCCAGAAGGAACACGCCGACCTTGTTGAATAGGTAGAAATATTTAATGTTAGTGACGATGAACCAGACACAGTGGCTAATGGTCGGAACTCGCAGGTCCAACAGAATATCGATTGGATTGACCAACTCGGAGCCGAATGGATGCAATCAAGGTCGAGGCCGAGGAATGGAGAGGAAGGATGGATCGCTAGTCCTTGGAAAAGGAGATTGACCGGGCGCAGTTAACCTTGATAGAGGTCAAGCTTCGGGCGACAAAGGAAAAGGCCGAGCTGTGCATCCAACAAAATGAGGAGCTCCAGTCTCAGCTAAGATCGGCCGTCTCTGATCGAGAAACTCTTGCCAAGGAGATCAAAGCGATCAAGTCGGTGGTTGAGGTGACCAAAGAAAATGCCGAAGAGATGGTTACCTATTAAAAGGCTGATGTCGAGGCAGCTGAGGACCTCTTAAGGGACATGGTCGAATATACGAAGTGGCTATCCGAAAGGGATGCCCTCCAGGAAGTTAATGCTCGGGGTTTTGATGTGTCGGCTGAGATCACGACGAGTAAGGGGTTCGAGGCCGAGGCCAAGAAGTTGGCGTATCCCGAGGATAAATAAGACTCCGAGGGATCAGGAGAATATGAGGACGGGGAAAATTCCGACGATCTAGGCGATGAGGTGGGCTCTGGTTGAGACCAAGCTATTTAAATGCCTCGTAATTTTTTCCTTGGTAAAATTTTCTTTGTTTTTGCACCTTCGTCAGTTTCCAAGTTGGTTTCTTTTCACTTTTTTCTTTATGATTGTGAAGATGTCGAAATACTTTAGCATGTAATATTTAGGTCTTTCCCGGAGGTTTGAACAAGACTTTCTTTCTATATTATTTTGTTTACGATTTGTGGGGGCTCAGTATGACCGTAAACTTTCCCCAAAATACTTAGAACTTTTTAGATTATAATTTGTCGAGGGTAGCCCTTTGAACCGATTATGAAATTTTGAAGGCCTTATACTTTTTTTATGGGTCTCAAACGTCTGCGAGCCGTTTTAGGACGTCTGTAGCCTTTCAAGTCCAGGTATTGCCCAATGGGCTCGTTACCCCGAGTTATCTGGTCTTACCCAAGATAACAGTCCCCGAGTGGGGATGGCCATAACCTTTAAGGTTTGGTCACCACCTAATAGGTCTTGTGGCCCCATGCTCTGATAGCCGGGGGCGTCCAAGCTTGTCTTTGGACGGCGGTCCCTGAGTAAGAATGATCCTTTGGACCTGGATAAAGTCAGCCATTAGGCTCGAAATCTTTAGGGGACCGAATGGGGAAAATCCCTTAAGAGGAAATGTTTTTTAGGGGCAAGATATTTATCCGCAAGGTAGAAACTTCTTTCTATTTTTGTGCGTAATATATGCGGTTACATATGTGTACAAGCTTTGTGTCAAGGCTCGCTAGTCTTTTTGGGCAGGGTTCATTTGACCATTTGGCCCTTATAGTAAATCATATCGCTCGAGCTGAGACTATTCGATCACAAAGTTTCTTTCCTTGCTAAAGTCATTATCCAAGGGTAATGCCCCCCATTATTCGAGGCCGATCATAGAGAAGCCTCGAATACTGTTGTCGAGATCTTCGACACTGTTTTGTAGCCAGCCTTCAATTCTAAGTTAGCATGATTTACTGTTGCCTCGATAAAAACCTTTCCTAAAGACCCATTTAGGATAAAACCGGTTCAAGGGAAAAAGAGTGCAACGCATGCTTTCAAGCCTAAAGATGTGTCATTCTTTGACGGTCGTCTACAAGTGTTAGTTCAAAATTCAAATAAGTAAATGGAATGAATGGGGTTGTACCTTAGCAATAATATTACTTGAAGTGAGTTATGTTCCAAGTGTTCGGTAGTTGCTCACCGCTCATTGTTCCGAGTTTGTATGATCCCTTACCGGTGATCTCGATAATTTGATAAGGACCTTCCTAGTTTTGCCCCAATTTATGTTCGGGTTCCGAGTGCTTATCGTGACCTTCCTTAACACAAAGTCCCGGGCATTGAAATGTAAAAGGTTGTCACTTCGATTATAAAACCTCTTGCGTTCGTTGTTTTTAGGGGCCAACCTAACAAGGGAGGCTTTGCACCTTTCATGTATCATATCCGGGCTCGTATTCATGTCTTCATCATTTGATTCTTAGGTCGCATATTGCAACCTGAGACTCTATTCTCTGACGTCGACCAGTATTAAAGCTTCGGCGCCATAAACCAGCGAGAACAAGGTGGCTCTAGTACTTGACTTCGAGATCGTACGATATGCCCACAGGATTTCGGGCAAGATTTTATTCCATTTTCCCATGGCGTCGGTTAATCTCTTTTTTAGGTTTTGGAGTTTGGTTTTGTTAGTGGACGCTTCTTGTCTGTCCCCAGTAGGGTGGTAGGGTGTTGATAGGAGTCTTTTGATCTAATGGTCTTTGAGAAACTTGCTTACTTTGCTGCCGATGAGTTGTTTCCCATTGTTGCACACGATCTCAACCAACATTCCAAACCGGTATATAATGTGGTCCCAAGTGAAATCAATGACTTCCTTCTCCCTGAATTTCTCATATGCCTGGGCTTCCACCCACTTAGAAAAATAGGCAGTCATAAATAATATAAATTGAGCCTTACCGGGTGCCTATGGAAGGCGGCCAAATATGTACATCCCCCATTTCATGAACGACCAGGGTGACAAGACCGAATGCAACAACTCCCTAGGTTGATGAATCATCGGAGCTTGCCTTTGACATTCATCACATTTTCGTACGACTCTTTCGCATCCTTTTCCATGTCGTTCCAGTAGTAGCCGACTCTGATTACTTTTCGAACCAATGATATGGTCCCTGAATGATTTTCACAGGTGCCTTCATGAATTTCCCTCAGAATGTACTCAATATCTCCCGGTCCTAGAAATATTGTGAGCGGGTCATCGAATATTCTTCTGAAAAGGTTCCGTCTTCGGACAAGCTAAACCGGGCTGCCTTCATACGTAGGGCCCTCGATTGTTTTGGATCTGAGGGTAGTTTTTCGGTCTTCAGATACTCTATATATTTGTTTCTCCAGTCTTAAGTTAGGCTCGTTGAGTTTATCTCGGCGTGGCATTCTTCTACTACTGAACTGATGGGTTGTACGACTTCCCCCGAGTTGAACTCATCGTCATAGACCGACGACCCCAATTTCGTAAGGGCATCGGCCTCACTGTTTGAATCCCGAGGTATGTGTTGTAAATTCCACTCATTGAACCAATGTAATGTTACCTGCAACTTATCCTTGTATCTTTACATTCGTTGCTCCCTGACTTCGAACATCCCATTAACTTGGTTCACCACAAGGAGGGAGTCACACTTGGCTTCGATCACCTCTGCCCCCAAGTTTTTGGCTAGTTCGATACCTACAAGAATGGACTCATATTCTGCCTCGTTGTTAGTCAGTTTTACAGTCCTAATAAATCACTAACTATATTGCATGTACGTGGCTTCAATACGATGCCAAGTCGGGAGCCTTTTTGCGTTCGAGGCGCCGTCCGTAAAGAGGATCTAGATCCCCAAAGAATTCCTAGAGTTAAATAATAAATCTCTTTTGACCTCGGGTGTTAGGACCGACATAAAGTCGGACACAAAGTCTGCCAAAATTTGAGATTTTACGGTGGCCTGGGGCCGATATTCAATATCGTACCCACTGATCTCCACGGCCCATTTGGCCAACCGTCTCGAGAGCTCGGGTTTATGCATTACATTCCTCAATGGGTAAGTAGTCACAACACATGTGGGGTGACATCAATACTATAGGTTTAGCTCCCTAGAGGCGCTTAGCAAAGCGAGCGTCAGTTTTTCTAGGTAAGGGTATCTAGTTTCGGCCTCGCCTAAAGTCCTGCCAACATAGTAAATTGGAAATTGCGTACCATTTTCTTCCCGGGCAATGACTGCACTTACCGCTGTCTCCAATACTTCCAGGTACAAGTATAGTTGTTCCTCTATCTTCGGTGTGTAGAGCAGTTGTAGGCTGGATAGATATCACTTGAGCTCCTCCAAAGCTCGTTGCCAATCCAGGGTCCACGAGAAGTTATTCTTCTTTTTCAACAGTGAGAAGAACCAGTGGCATATGTCGGAGGACCTCGAGATGAATCGCCTCAGGGAGACTATACGTTCGGTTAATCTTTGTCCGGCCTTCACGTTGTACACAACAGTGATATCTTCGAGGGATTTGATCTTATCGGGGTTGATCTAGATTCCCCGATTGGGTACCATGAATCCGAGGAATTTACCGGATTTGACTCCAAATGGACACTTCTCCTGATTCAACTTCATATTGTATTTCTTCAATATGCTGAAGGTTTCGTACAAATGATTCAAATGGTCTTCTGCTCGCAGGGACGTACCAACAGATCTGGGAACTCTGTAGTCGTCGTCCTTGTCTACCCCTTATTTCTCTAGTTCTGTCGAGGCTGGTATTGGTAATTTCTATTTGGCGTTGTCTTTGTCCATCGGATTGGGACCCTCTGATGTCGAGAGTGTTGAAATCGGGATCACCTTACTAATCGCGAACATTTCCTTTGTGGCCAGTTGTTCCCCGTAAACTGTTTTTATTCCTCCGAATGTTGGGAATTTCTGCACTTGGTGCAATGTTGAGGGTATTTCCCTCATGTTGTGAATCCATGGCCTCTCGAAAAAAGCGTTGAATCTCATATCTCCATCAATTACATAGAACTTGGCTTCCCGAATTGTCCTGACGACGTTCACCAGTAATATTATCTCCCTTTTAGTGGTCTCACATGCCATGTTGAACCTATTCAGGACTCGAACCGTAGGTACAATCTAATCTTGTAGGATGAGTTGTTCCACGACCCTCGATCTGATGATGTTGGCTGAGCTACCTAGATCAATTAACACACGCTTACCTCAAGATTTATTTATAAGTACTGATATTACCAATACATTGTTTTGGGACTGCACGATCCCTTCATCATCTTTGTCATTGAAAGACAAGGTTCCTTTCGGTACATAATCTCGAGTCTATTTTTCTCTTACATTGGTGCGCTTAAGCATCGGCCACTGGGGAATGTCGACCCCACCGATGATCATGTTAATGACCTTCTGAGGTTCTTCCTGCTCGGTCTGTTTGTTAGAGTCTCTGTTCCTGAAGTGGTTATTGGCCAGATCGCTCAAGAACTCTCGCAGATGTCCGTTGTTTAACAACTAGGCCACCTCATCTCTTAATTGTTGGCAATCTTCTATATGTGGCCATGAGTGTCGTGATATTTGCACATTAGGTTAGAATCCTTTTGGGCTAGATCAAACTGTAGAGGTCGAGGCCATTTAGTATCTTTGATGCGTTTGATAGCTGATACGATAGTGTCAACATCGATGTTGAAGTTGTACTCTGATAATCTTGGTGCTTCCTTAGGCCCTACGGGCCTGTCAATGTTGTTTTTGCTCATGAGTCCTCGGTTGTTTTGACCTCAGTTATTTCTCCTTTCATTTTTCATAGGGTTTTTCCCATATCAACTTTTTTTTCTATCTCCATTGTATGGTAGATACCGATCTCTATTTGGTCTTGGTTCACGATCAATGTCTCTCTTGACTCTATCGATGGTTCTTAGGGGATACACGGACACGGAAGAGGCTCCAAGATGATCACCTCCGACCTTGATCTTCAATTGATACCGATTATGAACATTGGCCCAAGTGACACCCGGATATTCTACCAAGTTTTGTTTCAACTACTGTGAAGCAAGAAGCTTTGAATGTTGAGTCCTTGGGTGAAAGCCTGAACGACCCAATCATCAGTGACCGATGGCAGGTCCATCCGTTCCATTTGAAACCAGGACACGAACTCTTTGAGAATCTCATTATCCTTCTGTTTTACTTTGAAAAGGTCTGAGTTCTTGGTCTTGACCTTGATAGCCCCGACGTGTGCTTTTACGAAGGAATATGCAAGAAGAGAAAACGAGTCAATAGAATTAGGAGGTAAGTTGTGATACCACATCGTATCTCCTTTTGACAAGGTTTCCCCGAACGTTTTCAACAGGACAGACTCTATCTCATCATCCTCCAAGTTGTTCCCTTTGATGGCACATGTATAGGAGGTCATATGCTCACTTGGGTCGGTTATTCCGTTGTACTTAGGAGTCTCGCGCATGCGGAACTTCTTAGGGATCAGCTTTGGAGCTGCGCTCGGAGGAAAAGTAGTGTAAAGTTAGAGACACTTCAAAGAACAAGTGTAAAGTAGTGTGTGTTGTAGAAATTTGTATCAAATAGCCACTATTATCCTCAGTCCCACGGTGCGGCCAAATTGTTTACTCTCAAAATTGAATAACAATTAAATCTGTAAGTGGTTTTAAGTATATGAGGATTTATTTGACACAAAGCAGTAAATAAAGACAAATTAAATAAATAAGGATGAAGTAAGATCAAACCACACGAGGAAGACAATTTAAGCCTTAGTCAAATATTTGCCCTCGATCCGGGCTCATAACAAGAAGCACTGATGATAAAGCAAAAGAAATAATAACAGAGAAAATAATGGTATATTGCCTTGGAATGCATGTTAAAATGTATTCTATGAATTATCAGACCCCCTTTATATATTAAGGGAGTTCTACTTTAGGTGCAATTTTATAAAAGGTAAAAAATCTCTTGATTCATTGATTGACGGTTCCTTATTGATATGTGTTGACATCCCTGCCGTAATATCTGGCCGGTCAAGGTTACTTCGGTCCTCTGTTGACTATGCTGAAAATGTTTCTCCGAAGTCGTTCAAGGCTAGGACTGATACCGGGATCATGTCTTTGATATTCTTGAAAGCAGGAGTCCTACCCCCGGTTCTAGCCTGGTGAGACTTGGGGTCGATCTTCAGTCCTTTATTACCATGTCTCGAGCTTGGCTCACCATGTCGGAGGCTAGGATGCACCACAAGCTAGATTTCACCCGTATACAATAATATATGAATGTCTACATTCCTACAATGGAGGTACTCCATGGTGACACCACTGAGAACACCTAAAATGGACCAAGAAACCATCCACATATCAAATCAAGAGTAATATACATTTTAAACTGCACATCATGTGAAATGCTACAAATGCAGAAACAAAATTACAGTGGTAGTTCTAATTCCTAATTTCAATCTTTAGAAAATAGAAACAAGGGAAAGAGAGTAGGGAACTTGGGCTTAGTCTTATTTTTATTGGGATAGGGGTAAAAAAGTTAAAATTTTGGGCTAGGAATACAAACTTATAATTTTGAGCTGGGCCGCTGCCGCTGGCAGTGTAGGACTAGGAAGGGGTATTTGCACCTATATCCGCTTTTTGGGTCACGTTTTAATTTATACCTGCTTTGTAAAAAAAATTTGCAAGTGTACCCACTTTTCGCATAAACTTCAGGCATACGGGCCTGAAGTAGCAAAGACAATCACACAAACTTCAGCATTCTAGGAGACAGGCCTGAAGTTGTTTGTAATTGCTGAACTTAAGCATTCTACTAGCTGAAATTTTGTTCTCTATTTGCCGTACTTAAGCATGTTTTAGCTGAAGTTTTGTCCTAAATTCAATAGTTTTGTGGTAAAGCTTTTTCAAAAACTTCAGCAGAAGATGCTAAAGTTATTTAGTTCATTTGAAAAAATTCAGCACTAAATAAGCTGAAGTTTTGTCCTGGATTCATTAGTTTTGTCATAAAGCTTTTCAAAAACTTCAGTCTAAGCTGCTGAAGTTATTTATTTCATTTGTAAAAACTTCAGCACTAAATAAGCTGAAGTTTTGTCCTGGATTCATTAGTTTTGTCATAGAGCTTTTTCAGAAACTTCAGCAGAAGATGCTGAAGTTATTTAGTTCTTTTGTAAAAATTTCAGCACTAAATAAGCTGAAGTTTAGTTTTCTCATAAAACTTTTTCAAAAACTTCAGCATCTTCATTTGTAAAAATTTTAGCACTAAATAAGCTGAAGTTTTGCACATGTAGCCGGAAGAAGGAGCGCCTGAAGTTATAAAACTTAGGGTATAAGTTAAATAATTTTAAAAATTTGGGTACAGGTTAAATGGGGGCGAGCAAATAGGGCGTCCCGTGCAACTTTTACGACTAGGAAGCACATGAAATACTAAAATGATTCGATATTTCGGTATACCAAAATATCATAACCTCAATACCGAGGACCTTACGAAAATACTGAATAACAGAAAATTGATATCAAATTATACCGAAATATTGAATAAATCGATATTGAAATACCGAATTAATTCAATCCGATTCCAAACGATTTGCTTGAAATTTGTCAGGTTTCATGAACTGTTAGTCATATTTATATATATGTTGTAGTAAGCAGACTCGTAACTGAGCAGAGGAAACAAGGATTACAAAAGTAATTTTAAATAAGAAAACACATAAATCAGTGTCGGATTTTTTGTTGAAAGCCCACTTTTGGGAAGACGATCAATCGCGGGATTCAACATTCGATTGTTTTGTTTTTTTTGGAACTTTACATAACTGTTACAAAGAGGGAATTTGTTTTTTATGTTTTTTTATTCGTTTTCCTTTATTGTAAAAACTATTTTTCATAAATAAGTATGTAAAAATTGCCGATTCCAACATTGTTTATTTTAAAATGATTTTAAGCTCCAACGTTGTTGGGGATGTGCACTAAGAAATGACACTTGCGCAATTATGATTAAGCCACTTTGCATCATTATATTTTTTCCTTTTCCTTTTCTATAATGATAGATTTATAAGGTAATAGAGAATGTTAAAAATAATTTGATTACAATCGAAGAAGTTGGACCATAATTAGAGAATATAGTTGCAGACTATGTTATGATGAGATTTGTGCAGTGTAGTTAGATCATACCATTTACAGATTTATTGACATTTATGTTTATTTATTACATTAATTTTTTTTAAATATAAAACTTAGATATATTTTAATGGGTTACATTTTGTAAATATACTATAGTTAGATAACATTTCTTATTGAGAATTTTTTACATTTCTGTTTCATTTATCAAGTTATATTAATACTTTTTATAAGTATATACATATATTTTAATATGCTACATTTTATAATTTAAAAAATATTTGTAGCTTACTTGAATGTATGGGCCTTATGCTTAGCTCAAGTTCCTTATAATTATGTTGGATGACCTACAAAGAAATTGACTGTTACACCCCACATATGAAAATGGAAGATCTTTGAGGTTTAAAGCGCAAACCAATCAAATGGCGGCACGTTACCGGGAAGAGGAGGCAAGTGCACGCGACCAAATTTCGCCAGCTGTCTCATCGGGCACGACAATTAAAACGGAGCGACCCATTTTGCATGTAGAACTGACAGAGTTTTCAACGCTTGGTATACATATATGAAGGCAGTGGGACTCATTCTCTTTCATTTTTCATGAGTAGCACTCACAATAATCCACCAAAAACGCTGTCACATCTCCTTAGAAGTTCCAGAATAGACTAAACAGAATATGAAAGATGGTTTTATTTGGATTTATCTTGAAGAAAACTTGGAGTCGTTGTTGAAACATCTATCATCTTGTGGTATTAGTATTGAAAATTCGTTATAGGCAAATTTAATTGTCATATAAGCGTAATTAGTTCTTCAACAAGGCATGTAAGGCATTTTATTTTTTTGGCATGATTTGGTGTAAGTATTTCTCTCTCTTTCTCTAAAGGATTCCTGTATTTTAAGGATTTAATTGATTATGAGCCCCTCCCGATCGTGTTATCCCTGTTTTTTTACATTCTTGTTGAAGGTATTCCTTTAAAAGTCTAAAATTTTCCATGTTGGTATGCCGTGATCGGGAAGTATGATTCGTTCCGAGTCTAAACTTAATATCTTTTGAAGTTGATTCTGCATTTCACTTATATGTGGATGCAACTAACTTACGCTATCGAGTCGCTCTATAGGCGACCAGGTACGACACTTATTGTGCAATCACTGATCAGTTGGGTATGATGTGGAATGCTACCGAGCCCTTCTGTGGCTGGGTAAGACCGAGCCGAGCTGTCTATGTAGCCCAATACGGAATATTGTGATGTAAGATGCTACCGAACCCTTGTGTGGTTTGGTATGATCGAGCTCTCTATGTAGCTGGGTACGATGTGATAAAAGAAAGAAACTTACCGAGTCCTCTGTGAAGCCGGGTACACTATGAAGTAATATGCTACGAATTAGGGTTAAATAATGTTATATTGGATTTGGTGTATAATCCCCATGAGCATCCTAACCCTTCTTAAGGCTTGCATGACTTAAAATGTATAGTCCTTACAGTTTATGCCTTTGGTAGCTCGTCTTAGGTGCTAGGTTGAAAGCATGCACTCACATATCTTCTGTTATATCTCTAATCTACATATTTAGCCTTACATACTTAGTATAATTTTTCATACTGACGCCCTTCTCTTTTGGGTACTGTGTTCATGTCCACACGTGCAGATAGACCCGGTGACGTTCCTCTCCAGTAGAGCGGTGTTGCAGCTGATTGGTTGTTTCTCTCTACTCATTCGGAATAGCAGTTTGGAAGTTAATAGGTACTGAACCAGATGTTCTAAACGTTTTGCGTATGGAGGGGCCCTGCCTCGACCAAGTCATGTAAACATGTACTCATTTTTTGTACTTTTATAGGGTTGCAGGCTAAAGTATGAGTGGGATTGTAACCTTGTTGGGTTCAGATATGAATATACATGTAATGAAGATACTTCTTTTGCAAACTAGTTATTCACATATTATTTCTGTGTTATTACTGGAAGGCCTCAATGCCTTGTTTTATGAACAAAAATAATGTAAGAACAAATGTCGGTTCGCGCGAGCCTTCAAACAACGTATGCTGGTAGCGCCTCCCAAGGTAGGTGTATGAAAAACATGGTATCAAAGCAGGTCGTGTCCTAGGAAGTCTGCAAGCTGTATCTAGTGGAGTCTTATTTGTGGGTACGTTGTGCACCATACTTATAAATAGGAAATTACAAGATATTTAGAATGAGTAGCCTTCTTTCTAGATCGTGCGATCGAGTTGAAGTCATAACTATTCGCTTCTAATTCTTATCTTGTTTATATTTATAGGGATGCTTACCACGAGACGTCAAGCATATATGCAAGGATTGAATGCAGAAAGAGGGGAAGGTACCAGTCAGGTGCCACCTACCCCTATGGGTCAATATGGACTTCATGATGAGGTTAGAACTCAAGCTTCCGAGACATCACCACCACCCCCGGAACATCATAGAGATATTAATGAACCTATTTCTCCCCCGATTCCTACTGACCAAGATCTACATATATGAAGTGCAGTGCAAATGTTATCTCGGTTGGTGGCCTCTCAGGACCAATTAAGGCCCCTACCACTTCAGAAAAAGTAGTTAGTACGAGAGTTTGAGATTTCATAAATTTGGACCCTCCTGGTATTCACAGGAACAGATACAAATGAAGATCCTTAGAACTTTTTAAATCATATGTAGCGGACTTTACGAGTGATGCATGCCACAGATACTGAGTCCGTAGAACTCGTCTCTTGTAGGTTGAGGGATATAGTTATTATGTGGTATGAGACATGGGAACAATCTGGGGGACCTCTTGCCCCAACAACTGTATGGAGGCAATTTTCTGAGGCATTCTTGCAGCAATATATGCCCGTTGAACTCCGCCGAGCTAGACAAGATAGATTTTTGTTATTGGAACAAGGTAATATTAGTGTCCGGAAGTACAACATGAAATTTAACTCTTTGGCTAGGTATACTCCATCGATGGTGGCCAAGATGAGTGACAGGATATATCGATTCGTGGATAGTTTGGGGCCGCATCTAGTAAACTCTGAGAATCAGCGACCATCGTGTCCGGATACACCTGGATTTGCATAAGAAGTGCAGGATGTAGCGTAAGTACAACCAAATCAGTAAGTAACAAGTCTAATGATTGGGCTGAAATTAGTGACGAACTTCTACAACCAACTTAGTAAGTAACGAGTCTAATTATGGGGTGAAATTAGTGACGAACTTCACATGTACGGTTCAATTAGAGGATTACAGTACAAAAATGTAGGCATACTTTCAAGTTTAACAATTAAAGCCCAAACAGGTAAATCCTGCCACGTTCAATTGGTACAAGATATGGTACATCTTGATATCTACCTGACAGTCATATATGCGAACTGAAATATAAAAACAATAATGAAATCATATGCATACTCTCGAGGTATCAGTCACTCAGTCCTCCCATTCGCTCCATCCTCACAATCCCTCATTTCTCATAGTCACACCATCCTCATATCCCCTCAATCCTCCAAATCACTCGGCACTCGCACTCGCGCTCAGTTGGTACCAAGGCTCACTCTGGATGTGCATACTCTATAGGGGAATTCCATCCCAAGTGCTATAATAAGCCAATCATGGCATGAATCAAATAAACATGTTGCGGCGTGCAACTCAATACCGTAAATATCCTCACAATCACGCCCTCGGCCTCACTCAGTCATCAATCTCTCCAGTCTCTCAAGCTCACAAGAATCATGATAATCAACCCAAACAATGATGATATAATATATCAATAAAGGACAACAGATACTGAGATATGATATGCAAATAATAGTTGTGACTGAGTAGAAAATGACAAATTAAACAAATAATCCAACATGTAAGACGACCTTTGTGGGTCCCAACAGTACCAGCACGTATCCTAAGCATGATTTGTAACATGACTAGCAGTTCACTTCTCTAACACATGGTGAAAATATGGGTAACGACAAGATTATTCAACTATAAAGTTCCATGGAATTTACCAAGTCATAATTCCTACGGTGCATGCCCACACGCCCGTCACCTAGTGTGTGTGTCACCTCAACACCAATCACATAACACGTAGTTCTGGGTTTCATACCCTTAGAACCAAGTTTAGAAGTGTTACTTGTCTCAAACCGTGCATATCCCTACTCTGATAAGCCCTTGCCTAGCAAATCGGCCTCTGAATACCTCGAATCTAACCATAAACAGTTCGATATAATCAACACGAGCTAAAGGAATCAATTCCATAGGAAATTCCAGTTTCTTAATCAAAAGTCAAAAGCTCACCCCCGGGACCACGTATTGGAATCCAAAAAAAGTCACAAAATTCAAAAGTCCATTCAACCATGATTTTAACCATACAAAATTTACCAAATTTCGATACCAAATCACTACTCAAATTCCCAAATTAAAATCTCCATAACCCTAGCCTCTAACTCTAATTTCCACCTCAAAAACACAGAAACTAGGTGGAAAATTCAATTGGGAAACAATATTATTGAACAAAAATGATCGCAAGTCACTTACCTCAAGAACCCCTCATAATCCCACTCAAAACTTGCCTTAGACAGTGCTTGAAATGTCCAAAAAGATAAAATCATGAACCCTCGATTTAATATAATTCGCCTAGTGCTTTCGCTTCTACGGATCACTTGACCTCATCTGAGGTCTTGCTTCTACGGATTTTCCATAGCTTCTGCGATATAGGACCTCCATTCCACTTCCGCATCACCGGTCCTGCGCCCCCAGGCGTCCTTTCCCAATATCGCACATGCGACACCTCTCCGCATATGCGACCTTGCAGGTGCGGAAAACCCTTCGCACCTGCAATCACTAGCCAGCTTCGCCCAAATCGCATATGAGACCATTCCTTCGCTTCTGCAGTCACGCACCTGCGACCAAAACCCCAGATGTGCGATGACACTAGACACAAGCAACCCAGTTTTCCTCTCAAGTCCAAATTTCAACTCGATTCCACCGAAATGATTCCCGAGGCCCCCGAGACCTCAACCAAATATACCAACAGTTCCTAAAACCCGATAAAAACTTAGTCGAGCCATCGAATCACATCAAACATCATAAAGACATGAATCGCACCCCAATTCAAGCCTAATGAAAACTAAGGAATTCAAATTTCTACCATCGATGCCGAAACCTATAAAATCACGTCCGGTTGACCTCAAATTTTGCATACAAGTCATAAATGACACAATAGACCTACTCCATCTACTTTAACCAAAATCGGAGCCTAGTAACCATGAAGTCAACTCTCGGTCAAACCTCTCAATTTCAAAACTTCAAATTATCCAACTTTCATCATTTCAAGCCTAAATCAACTACGGACCTCCAAATCTATCTTCGAACACACTCCTAAGTCCAAAATCATCCAACAGAGCTATCAAAACCATCAAAACTCCATTCTGAAGCCATTTACACACAAGTCAACAACCGGTCAACCTTTTCAACTTAAGTTTCGAACCTTGAGACTGAGTGTCATAACACCCCCTGAACCGAACAAACTACCCAGGCAAGTCACATAGAACCTAATAAGAAATAAATAAGCAGTAAATAGGGGAAAGAGACTACATAACTCAAAGCAGTTGGTCGGGTCGTTACATCCTCCCTTCTTAAACAAATGTTCGTCCTCAAACGAGTCTAAAAGTGTACCTGGAGCTCAAATAGGAGTGGATATCTGCTCTGCGTCTCTCGCTTGGTCTCCCAAGTAGCCTCCTCAACTAGCTGACCTCTCCAGTGCACCTTCACTGAAGTTATGTCTTTTGATCTCAACTTTCGAACCTGTCAATCCAAAATGGCCGCTGGCTTCATATCATAAGTCAAATCACCATCCAACTGAACAGTGCTGAAATCCAAAACATGATATAGATCACTGACATACTTCCGGAGC
This sequence comes from Nicotiana undulata, assembly GCA_005239495.1. Lineage (NCBI taxonomy): Eukaryota > Viridiplantae > Streptophyta > Magnoliopsida > Solanales > Solanaceae > Nicotiana > Nicotiana undulata. The sequence goes on from ML269114.1 coordinate 25,851, forward strand.
ATCGAAACATGAAATCCTAGATGAACACACGACAGACTAGGTGGCAAGGCAATCTTGTTAGCCACCTCTGCATTCATCTGAAGCACCTCAAACGGCCTAATATATCGGGGCTCAAATTTCCCTTCTTCCTGAACCTCATAACACCCTTCATGGGTGAGACCTTGAGTAGTACCTTCTCCCCAACCATGTAAGCAACATCACGAACCTTCCGATCGATTTAGCTCTTCTGTTTAGACTGGACTATGTGAAGTCGATCCCAAATCAATTGAACCTAGACCAAAGCATCCTGAACCATGTCAGTACCCAATAGCCTAGCCTCACCCGACTCACACAAACCCACCGGAGACCGACAATAGCTCCCGTACAAAGCCTCATACGGAGCCATCTGAATGCTTGACTGGTTGCTGTTGTTGTAGGAAAACTCTACGAGCAGGGGAAACGGATCCCAAGAACCCCCAAAATCTATGACACAAGCGCATAACATATCCTCCAATATCTGAATAGTGTGCTCGGGTTGTGTGTCCGTATGATAGTGGAATGTTGTACTCAACTCGACCTAGGTGCCCAACTCTCGCTGCACTGCTCACCAAAACTGCGATGTAAACTGTGTGCCCTCATCTGAAATGATGGATACCGGCACACCTGATAAGTTGGTATTTTACACCCTAATCCTCTCTTAATAATTAGGCTTTTGTATGATTTTGTTGAGAAACTAAGGCTTTTTATGAAGTGTATTGGCATATTTCAGGTATAATATTATTGGAGAAGATACGAAAGAAACAAGTCAAAATGTGTTAATATTGGGAAAAATTGACTCCTGCCAATTTTTACTCTATGCGATCGCTGAGGTTTACATGCGATCGCATAAGTCCAAGTCAAGGAAGCTATGCAAACGCGGAGCATTAAAGCCTGGTCAGCGGCTGGTCAACTGACCTATGCGAACGCGTGATACAATACGCGATCGCGTGATACAATACGCGATCGCGTACCTGGGAGAAAGTATTCACTGCGAACGCATTTGTACTGACGCGAACACATAACATATTTTCTGGGCAGATTCTGGGCATAAATGGTATTTTACGTTTTTGATCCCCAAACCATTTAAGACTCGACCTATCAGATATTTTGGAACAACTTTTACATCTTAGAACAAATCTTTTGCTTATTTTTCAGTAGATACACTAGAGAAGAACAAGTTTTGGAAGATAGGGTTTGCACACACACTTGGGTCTTGAAGATTTGAAGCTTGTGGTTGAGAATTTCTTACCCATTTATGTTCATTTCTTAAATTCCTTGCTTTATATTGAATATCTAACTGTGTAGTATTTATTTCAAATACTTAATCTTGTTTAAGGAAATATTCATGTTTAAAGTGTGGATTAAATACCTTGTTGTGCTTATGTATTGAATGATTCATCTTTTCTGAAGTAAGTTATTGTTTCTTTAATTATTCTTGTTCATTAATGTTTCCAAAGGGATTAGCTAACACTAGGACTCTCCCATTAACTCCGAATTACTTTTGGGAAAGATAATTTGGGGTTGGGAAAGATTAATTAACAAGAACTTGAGTCTTTAACCCTCATTTTATAGATTCTACCTAGAAATAGGATTGAACTACTTGTAGCCATATCCGTATGAGCTTAACCTCTTAATTGTGTTAGGGATAATTCAATTAGGAAGTCTTGTTAGTCTTCAGAAGAAGCTAGTTGAGAATTATTATCCGTGGCTAATTAACATAAACTCGCTCATATTTGTAAAATCGTGAAATACATTGGATCGTTACTTGAGTGTAATTCCCGATGCATCCATACTTGTATACATTGATCATTTTACTTTCTTTCTAGGTTAGTTTATATTTTTGCATTTAGATACAAATATTTTCACAACCCAATTCTAAGTGTTTGGCATCGCACAATAAGTTATACTTTTCTTACATTCCTAATGGCCTATATATTGTTCTCTATGGGATTCGACCCCAACCTAGTTGGGTTATTATATTTGACATCGACCGCTTTACAATATTTATTAAAGTGTAATTTGAGCGTATCAAATTCTGGCGCCGTTGCCGGGGATCGAATTTGGCATAATTTAGGTTGTTTGATAAATAAGCGTAAGTGCTTTGGTCCAAACTTGTGAATATTTGTGTAATTACTTTTCTTACCTTTGTCTATTTTTCTTCTTTGTTTCTTGTTTATGTTCTTAATTTTTGATTAAAAAAAATATATGGCATTGTATAGTGAAAATTGGTCGGATTGTAGTTGTTCATACTTTGATGACCCTTGTCCTTATTGTGGAGGACCACACTCGTGGAAAAATTATTTAAATTCTCCCGGGGGTGGATTTTGCGCACAATCTCAAACCCATGAGTGGAATATTTGTGATAAGTGTGGTCACTAAAATGATCATTGATATGATTGTGTTTATTTGTCCGTCCCTTCCCCAAGCCCCCGCTATGATGATTCTACTTTTTGTGATGAAAATTATAGGGATGAGGAAGTGGAATAATTTGAGCATGGACGAAATGGGGAGTTCAAGTTCATGTTAGAATGCCTACTTGAAGGAGGAAACAAAGAGAAAAATGCCTTGGAGGAGCTTTTGGACAATAGTCTCCGAAATGACTTGGCACTTGAAAGGTTGCACTCACAAATGGAAGAAATGCTTGAAGCCTTAAAGGTCCAAAAAGCCTCAGAATTGAGTGATAGCCAAGAACCTTCCTTCGAGGTTGAAGTAGAAAATCATTCCTTGGCCCTTGATCAAAATCAAGAAGAACTCTCAAATGCTCAAAATGAGAAGATGATGCTCATGTTGGAGGCCATTCTTGAAAATGAGGAGAAGCAAAGCTTGGAACTTGAGGACTTGAAACAAGGCTTGACTCAAAATGATGAGGATATCCGCACTTTAGAAAATTAAATGAAGTCATTAATTGAGGCTCATTATGCTAATCAATTTGAAAGTGTGGAAGGAAGTCAAGAAGAGTCCAATTCCGAGAAAGAAAGTGAGATTTACTTTGAGGAATAATGAATTGAACATCCGCCAACCAACTCCATGAGTATTAGTGATGCTAAGAAAAATATGGAATTAGAGTCAACCGGGGTTATTGAATTAATTGTTGAGATTGACTCTAGTCCGGGGGAAAAGGAGGATGTCAAATTCCGGAAAGAATTAAAATTTGGAGGTTTGATGTCACATTCCAAGCATTTTATAACATCGGAATTGTGTGGTGATATGGGATTTGAAATATACGAATCAATGAAGGATTGCGAGGAGGAAATACTAATACCATACATTTTACAATTTGAGGGAACAAGAAAGCAAAATGACATTCCTTACATGAAAGCCAAGAAGTGCAAAATAAAGAAATTAATGCTTGGCTTGGTCATCGACTTACCACCCCCACCGCTCGTGGTCACAAGCTTGATTCCAAGCTAGGTGCCCGGTTCATATCGTTCAAGTGGCGAGAAAAGTGGTAAGGTCGACTTGCGTCGTGCCACGACATTAAATGCGGTGCTTGGTGGGAGGCAACCCATTGTTTTCAAAATCTTTGGTCATTTTTGAAATTTTTATTTTTAGAATAGCTTGTTATATTGTTTCTAACCAATCTGCCAAGTTTCAAAATTTTTGGAGTTGATTTGTGCTGGTCGTGGTGACCGGGCAGCCAAAAGCAGTAGCTGGTGCAAAATTGCAGAACAGAAAACTGTTCCACTATGTGATCGCATAAAATCCCATGTGTTCGCGAAACAATAGGGATCAACTAACAATGCGATCGCATAAATGGTCATGCAATCACGAAAATCTAGGAGCGACTATTTTATGCGCTCGCGTCTGGTGATCTGCCATTGCGTGTGTCCAAGTAAGTAAAATAAACTATAACACTGGAAATGGCCAATCGCCTACCCTTCTGCCCAGAATAATAGAAACGACTGTCTCACCCCCCGTGGCCCTCAAAATCATCCCAAGGCTTTTCTCTCTTCAATTTAATATCAATAATCAAGTTTAATCTCAGAGGTATGTGCTTCGTCACTCTAATCTTTCTTAAATGAAGAACTATGTTTATGTCTTCTTCACTTTACTTCATGTCTAGGACTGATAATTTAGAGTTTTTATTGTGAATATTGTGTTTGTATGTGTGCTTGCTTGCTAGGTAAAGTTGGTTGAGAGAGTGAATTCTTAACTGTTGAAAAACAATTAAGGTAGATTTGTGCCTAATTTTCTTGAAATTTGTATGAAAATCTGATGCCCATCATGTGTTTGAGAATATTCCCAAAATAAATTCAACTAGGCGAAAAAGAAACCTCCGTGATCGGGAGGCCCAATTCCGCGATCGCGTAAGTCTAGATCTGCACTATGGGAAATTTTCCTTATGTGATCGCGTTGACTGTCCCGCGATCGCAGACTGTTAACCCTGAACATAAAAAAATTTACCCTTCGCGATCGCCGGGCTCTGACCGCGATCACACAGCCTTAAATTTCTGGCAGCAAAACAGTGGTTGTGCAGATTTTTAAGCTGTTGCTTTTGGGTCATTTTCTTTGGCCTAGATACATCATAATACAGTGTATTAAGTACCCATTCATGTATTTAACATGTGTTCTACCTTTGTAGGTACTTTGAGTATAAAATGGCCTCGGAAAATGTTGAAAATGTGCAAGAACTTGCTCCCCAAGATGTGGAAGAGGATTATTTTGATCATACAAGATTCACGGCGGCTGAGTGTGAAAGAAACTATGACAAAATCATGTCAAAGAGCATTGTCAAAGAAAGGGTAATCCATTTAGACAACCTTGATGCTAAGATGCCGGAATTTTTCCGAAGATTGACTGACAGTGGATGGATGTGTTTTTCTCATAAACCAATTAAAGCAAACTACATAGTAGTTTGTGAGTTTTATGCCAACACCTTGAAGACATATTTCCACAGGGAAGTATTCACCTTTGTTAGGGGCAAGCGGATCAACTTTGGCTCCGAGATAATAAATGCACATTATGGGCTTCCCAATGCTGACAATGAGGTATACAGAGCCAGAGGAAGAGAGAGAGGAACACAATGGTTGGTGGAGATGCTTCATGACGGGGTGCAACCAACTTGGGAAAGAGTGAACAAAGGGGTTATTCTCATGAATTCACAGTGGAAGCTAAGACTTGGTTGTCCATTATTTGTGCTAGAATTGTGCCGGCTAAACATGAGTCTGAGGTGACGCCTGAGAAGGCATTGATGATTCCTGCCATTATGGTTGATTTGCCAGTGAACGTGGGCCAGCAAATAGTGAGTGAAATTGAGGAAGGATGTAACAAAAGGTCTAAAAGTCTATTCCTTCCCTCGTTGATCACGCAGTTGTGTTATGATGCTGGGGTGCTAAAGAACCCGAATGATTCTGAGAAGGACCCCGGCGTAGCAATTTATCCATTGCTACAAAAAGGGCCAACTGGTGGGAAGAAGAAAAGAAGAATTAATGTGTTATCTCCTTCATTTGGGCAGTTTGCTGAGACTGCCGATGGATCTGGAGGTTCCTCCACAGCTGCAGCGGAATCACATGACCCCATGGCTCCACTTCCTTATGGCCCCCCACTTTGCGCCACATTTCCAGTCAAATCTATGACGTAGATGCTCATATTCGATGACTTGTCGCTGGCCTTCCTTCTGGTCCATCTGGGGAGAGCACTTTAACTGGGATAGGTAAGAAGCCGCCAAATTTGGATGATGTAGTTTAGGAACAAAAAGCAATCAAAAACAGGTTAGAAGACATGAGCCGGAAACAAGGAAAGATTGAGAGGCAACATATGAAGTTCAAGGAGCATGAGAAGAAGAAAAGAAAATTTTTGTCCAATATGATGCACAAGCTGAGTTCTTTTTGTGGCTCACATGATTCAGAGGCCTATGATGATGAGGATTCAGAGCTCAAATTTCCCACCACCTCCAGCTCCGAGTGATGCAGTTTCAGGGAGCACCTCCTTCATTTTTATGTTTTTTTGATTAGTTGCATTAGGGACAATGCAACACCTTAGATTGAGGGTGGCTCATATATGATGGATGTTTGTGGAGCATTATGTTGAGCATGATCATTTATTGTGAACTTGTGTGGATTGGTTGACATTGGTAGTTTACTAGTAATATTTTGTAGAATTAGCATTTTCTTGTTGGCTTTTATTTTGATTTTTATTTGTTTTTATTTTGGTTTTTATTTTTCATAATAGTATTAATGAAACTCCTTAATATTTCTTTATACCGCGGTTTATTTCCAAGAATTTATTTGTGTTGAACCGGGTGACTTTTCCCTATGATGCATGCATGACAACTTTCTTAAGGGATTAGTCTTGTTTAGTATTTTTTTAGAAAGTAAATATTTTTTTAGTTAGTTTAGTAGTTAGTTGTGAATAAATTAGTTTTTGAGGTGTGATCTTGTGTCCATAAACATCCGTGTGACTTCTTTGGTACCAATATAATTTAAACTTTGGCATATGAAGTTTTTGATCTTTAAAATAAAAAAATAAAAAAAATTATTAAAGTAATATTCCTTGTTGTGATTTTTCGATTCTATTTTTGGCTCTCTGATTCACTAAATAGCCTTTTAAGCTACATGTGACTTCCTTGAGATTCATTGGTTTCAATTGGATTTTGGATTTGTATTCCACTTGAGTTTTCATGTGCCATGTGTGGTGATATTTAATTGTGAAGTTCTTTTGCATAATTTATATTCTAAAACATGCCCCGAATGTGATTCAAGGCAAAATCCTAGACTAACTTGGTTTGAAAAACGATATTAGGCCTTCCTTGGACCATTATTGTTCCTAAATTTCCTACCCGTGCATATTTTTCCTAGTCAACCCTTTTGAGCCTTTAAAAAATTTCTTTGGTAACCATGTTACAAGCTATCATCTTATCGATTTTCTTGTGGCACCATACCTCCCCAAGTATTTATAAGTATGAACATAGCCTAAACGCCTAAGTTTGGGGGTGAAGGTTGGAAAAGTTGTGATGTGGAAGTTTCTTAAAAGGTGAAAGGTGTTATAAAAAATGAAAAAGTAAGAAATTGTGAATAAATGGAAGACTAGGTGATATATAAAAAAAGAAGAATAAAGGGTGAAAAATTTCTTGAAGGAAGTGGACTTTGAATGTTGGAAAATTGTAGTGCTTAAGGAGGTTTTGAGTCACTCTTACCAAATTGTGCCCTACCTTAACCAAAAGCCTAAACTACAACCCTTTTAAGTCCTAATTGATTTTGAACCTAGTTTGTCTACATTAGTGGAGAAATACATGAAGAGAAAGCCTATGGTTATTCTCTTGTGCATTTGAATATCTTTGAGAGAGAGAGTTGAATCTTTTTATTTGACATCCCATTTATGTTTTAAATTATAATTTGTGAGTTTGGAATTCTCTCTTAAAGTGTGAGGGAACATGAGATTCGAGTTGTTAATTTAATCTCATTTTCAATTGGGAGGAATGAGCGAGGGAAGACAATTGTGATAGAGCGGCAAATTTTGAATCTTTCGTGTCATGACTTGGTTGCTACTTTGATTAATGTAGTGTTTGAGCACTTGAATTGAAATAAAATGTGTGAAAAGTTGGTGATTCATATGCTTTGGATTAATTGTTGGTACCAACCGAAGTCATTCGATTGTGCTTAAGTTGAACCTTTTTGACTTGAAATGATATTCGGTATGCTATTGAGCTTAAGTGATGATTTTATTGAAGGATGTTCTTAGTTTTTGAATTGCTTGAGGACAAGCAATAGTTTAAGTTTGGGGGTTTGATAAGTTGGTATTTTACAAACTAATCTCCTCTTAATACTTAGGCTTTTGTATGATTTTGTTGAGAAACTAAGGCTTTTTGTGAGGTTTATTGGCATATTTTAGGTATAAAATGATTGGGGAAGATACGAAAGAAAACAAGTCAAATTGTGTTAAAATTGGGAAAAATGGATTGCTGCTAGTTTTTACTTTATGCGATCGCGGAGGTTTACATGTGATCGCATAAGTCCAAGTCAAGGAAGCTATGCGAATGCGGAGCATTAAAGCCTGGTCAGCGGCTGGTCAACTGACCTATGCGAACACGTGATATTATACGCGATCGCGTACCTGGGAGAAAGTATTCACTGCGAACGCATTTGTACTGACGCGAACGCATAGCATATTTTATTTGCAGAAATGGTATTATATGTTTCTGATCCCCAAACCATTTAAGACTGGACCTATCAGATATTTGGAACAACCTTTACATCTTAGAACATATCTTTGGCTTATTTTTCAGTAGATACACTAGAGAAGAACAAGTTTTGGAAGCTAGGGTTTGCACACACACTTAGGTCTTGAAGATTTCAAGCTTGTGGTTGAGAATTCCTTACCCATTTATGTTCATTTCTTAATTTTCTTGCTTTGTATTGAATATTTAAGTGTGTGATATTTATTTCCAGCACTTAATCTTGTTTAATGAAATATTCATGTTTAAAGTGTAGATTAAATACCTTGTTGTGCTTATGTATTGAATGATTTCTCATCTTTTATGAAGTGAGTTATTGTTTCTTTAATTATTCTTGTTCTTTAATGTTTCCAAAGGGATTAGCTAACCCTAGGACTCGCCCATTGACTCCGAATTAATTTTGGGAAAGATAATTTGGGGTCGAAAAATATTAATTAACAAGAACTTGAGGCTTTAACTCTCATTTTATTGATTCTACCTAGGAATAGGTCTAAACTACTTGTAGCCATATCCGGGTGTGCTTAACCTCTTAATTGTGTTAGGGATAATTCGATTAGGAATTCTTGTTAGTCTTTAGAAGAAGCTAGTTAAGAATTATTATTCGTGGCTAATTAACATAAACTCGCTCATATTTGTAAAATCGTGAAATACATTAGATCGTTACTTGAGTGTAATTCCCGATGCATCCATACTTGTAGCCATTGATCATTTTACTTGCTTTCTAGGTTAGTTTACATTTTTTCATTTAGATACAAATATTTTCACAACCCAATTCTAAGTGTTTGGCATCGCACAATAAGTGATAATTTTCTTACATTCCTAATAATAGTTCTTTAGCAGCTTCAACCATCTCCGCTGCCTCAAATTTCGATTGTTTTGTTTGAACAAGTGCTGGAGACTCCGATGATCCGTATATACCTCACAAGACACACCGTAGAGATAATGCCTCCAAATCATCAATGCATGAACGATGGAAGCAAAATTAAAATCATGAACAGGGTAGTTCTTCTCATTGGCTTCAACTGACATGAAGCATAAGCAATAACTCTACCCTTCTGCATCAAGACACACCCAATACCGATCCGAGAAGCATCACAATACATTGTATAAGAGCAGAAGCTAAAGGCAAAACTATAATTGGAGTTGTGGTCAAGAAAGTCTTGAGCTTCTGAAAGCTCTCCTCACACTCATCCGACTACCGGAATAGAGCACCTTTCTAGGTCAATTTGGTCAAAGGCGCTGCAATAGACGTGAAACCCTCTACGAGACGACGATAATTACCGCCTAAGCCAAGAAAGTTTCGAATCTCAGTAGTTGAGGACGGTTTGTGCCAAGTATGAACCGCCTCTATCTTCTTTGGATCCACCTTAATCCTCTCATTAGACACCAGGTGCCCCAAGAAAGCCACCGAACTAAGTCCAAACTCATAGTTGGAGAACTTGGCGTAAAGCTTCCCCTCCCTCAGTCGTTGTAGTACAATCCTTCAATGTTGGACATGCTCCTCCTATATACGTGAGTACACCAGGATATCATCAATGAATACTATAACAATCAGGACGAGATATGGATGAAATAAAATGTTCATCAAATGCATGAATGTTGTTGGGGCGTTGGTCAACTCAAAAGACATCACAAGGAACACATATTGACCGTAACAGGTCTTAAATGACGTCATTAGAATATTTGAGTCCTTAATCTTCAACTGATGATACCCAGACCTCAAAGCAACTTTAGAGAACACCCTCTCTCCCTGAAAATAGTCAAATATATGATCAATGTGCGGCAATGGATACTTCTTCTTGATTGTAACTTTGTTCAAGTACCTATAGTCGATGCACATCCGCATAGTACCATCCTTTATCTCCACAAACAAAACCGTTGTACCTCAAGGCGACATACTAGGACTAATAAACCCCTTATCAAGAAGTTGTTGAAGCTTCTCTTTCAATTCCTTCAACTCAGCTGGTGCCATACTATACGGAAGAATAGAAATGGACTGAGTGCCCGACACCAAATTAATACCAAAGTCAATATCCCTGTCGGGCGGCATGCCCGACATGTCTAGTGAAAACACATACAGAAAGTATTGCACCACCATAACAAAATCAATAGTATGAGTATCGACACCAACATCCCTCACAAAGGCCAAATAAGACAGACACTCCTTCCCAACCATCCGTTGGACCTTCAAAAAAGAAATCACCCTGTTGGGAACATAATCTAGAGAACCTCTCCACTATATCCTCGGAAACCCTGGCATCACCAATGTCACGGTGGTAGCGTGAAAATACAGAATAGCATGAGATGGAGCCAACCGATCCACACCTAAGATCACGTCGAAATTGACCATACTAAGCAATAAGAGATCAACTCTGGTCTCCAATCCCCCAATAGTCACCATACATGACCGATATACACGGTCAACAATGATAGTATCACCCATCGGCGTAAATACATGAACAAATGAAACTAAGGACTCACGGGGCATATCCAGATAATGAGCAAAATAGGATGATACATACGAATAAGTGCAACCAGGGTGAAATAATACCGAAGCATCTATGTGGCATACTCAGAAAATACACGTGATCACTGTGTCTAAAACAACAACATCTGGTATGGTAGGAATATCATAGAATCGGGCCTGACTACCACCTAATCAACCTCCCTCTTTAGGGAGACCTCTAACTGCTTAGGCCCCATCTTGAGCTGGGTGGGTGGGTGGTGAAGTAACTGGTGCGGAAGTCTTGTCCTAACTCCTCTTCTAAACTAGACCTCCCGGGAAGTGAGGACACTATCTCCACATATGCCCAAACTCCCCGCAATCAAAGAAACTCCCCAGTAGTGGTGGTGGGCACTAAATCGGGCCCTGAGTACCACAGTAACTGCTAGAAAGACCTAGCACAAATGAACCCTAAACCGATGGAGCACGGGATGAACTTAGAGTTGGGAGAACATTGAAAGATGATTGGCCCATACAGGTACTATATGAACCATTGATGGATAATGCACCGCGATGAACTAGGCGAGCCATCTAAGCAGGCATATTAGGACGACCCTTGCTGTGGTGGAATTGACCCCCAGAAGAAACACCGTTGAGACCACCCGAACCATGAGGCCTATTAGCCTCTCTCTTTTCATGCTCCTAACTACGGAACATCTCTAACAACCGAGCAATATTACCCTCATCGAACCGAGCACCAGATACAGTCTACCGAGTCATAACAAAACAAAACTGATAGTGAAGTCCATCAATGAACCTCCTAATCCTCTCCCTCTTAGTGGGAACCAACCAAACTGCTTGACAAGCCAACTCCAAAAACCTCATTTCATACTGGGTCACAGACAGGCCATCCTGATGTAGCTGCTCGAACTTCCTGCACAGCTCCTCCCTACGGGTCTGTGGCACAAACTTCTCCAAGAAGAGGACGAAGAACTCGTTCCATGAAAGTGGTGCAGCACCGACTGCCCTGCTCCTCTTATTGGCCTTCCACCATCTGAAGGCAGCCCAAGTAAATTGAAAAGTAGTGAATGAGACCTCATTGGTCTCCAGAATACCCGACATACAAAGAATCAACTGGGAACTATCCATGAAGTCTTTGGCATCCTCTGAGTCAGCCCCACTAAATGATGGAGGCTGGTGTCTCCCAAATCTCTCAAGTCTCTTCTGCTAATTATCACTCATAGCAAGACCCACCTGGGCTTGAGAAACTACAACCGGCAGGTAGTACCCCCTGTGTCTGAAGTCCCTGCATCACTTTCTCTAGAGTACAAGCGACGTGAGTCTAAGTACCTCCCCTGGCCTGAGAAATGGCTTGCACGGTATAAACATCTACCACTCGAGCGAGGCTATTGCACACAGTCAATATCTGAGCGAACGCCTCCTAAGTTGTCTCCACTAGCTCAACCACATTTGGAACATACTCCTAAGCTGGAGCGACTAGTGGATCTGTAAGTGCTGCTCTAGATGTTGTACGAGCTTCACCTCTACAAATACCGTGGCCCCTACCACGACCCCGACCTCTCGTGGCCCTAGCAGGTGGTACTGGTAGTTGTCCATCCGGTCCGGTAGCACGTGTCCTCACCATCTGTGAGTAAATAGAATAACAAAAGTTTAATTCTCGGAATCTACAAATTCGCACGATAAGAATACAAGAATGTGAAGTATTCCTAAGGGTTCGACAGCCTCTCAAATATAAGTACAGATGTCTCTGTACCGATTCACATGACTCTACTAAACCTGCTCAAGACTCATAAGACCTATGTAACCTAGGCTATGATACCTTGTGTCACAACCCAAAACAAAACCTGTCGTGATGGCGCCTATCATGATACTAGGCAAGACGACTACTAAGACAATTCCAACACTTTCAAATTTAAGATATGCTAAAACATGTTTAAAAAAATAAAAATCTCATAAAACTGTGGCAACTCAATACAGAAGTTCCCAAAACTAGAGAGTCACTAAGTACATGAGCATCTATACAATACAAATCTGAAATATTGTCTAAGAAAACTTAAATAAGACTGAGGGATAGGGGAGGAGAGTTAAGGTATGCGGACTCCAGGGCAACTACCTCGAATGTCTCTGAACGACAGTAAACTCTAAGAATCAATGCCCACCATGTCCAGATACACCTGGATCTGCACGCAAAGTGCAAGGTGTTGCGTGAGTACAACAAACTCAGTAAGTAACGAGTCTAACATTGGGCTGAAAGTAGTGACGAGCTTCACAGGTACAATTCAATTACATAATTACAGTACAAAAATGTAGGCATGCTTTCAACTTTAACAATTAAAGCCCAAACTGGTAAATCATGTCAAGTTCAATTGAAACAAGATTTTGTACACCTCAGTATCTACATGATAGTCATATATGCTAACCGAAATATAAAAATAGCAATGAAATCTTATGCATACTCTCAAGGTATCAGCCACTCAGTCCTCCCATTCGCTTCATCCTCACAATCACTCATTCCTCACAGTCACTCCATCCTCACAACCCCTCAATCCTCCAAATCTCTCATCACTCGCACTCAACACTCGCACTCAGTAAGTATATGTGCTCACTATGGATGTGCAGACTCTAGAGGGGCAATTCTAGCTCAAGCTCTATAATAAGCTAATCATGGCATGCATCAAATAAACATGATGCGGTGTACATCTCGATACCATAAATATCCTCATAATCAGTTCCTCGGCCTCACGCAATCATCAATCTCTCCAGTCTCTCAGGCGCACAAGAATCATGATAATCATCCCAAACAATGATGATATAATGTATCAATAAAGGACAACAGAGAATGGGATTAGAATGCAAATAATAGTTGTGACTGAGTACAAAATGGGAAATTAACCAAATAATCCAACATGTAACACGACGTCTGTAGGTCCCAACAGTACAAACATGTAGCCTAAGCATGATTTCTAACATGACTGGCATCTCACTACTCTAACACATGGTATAAATACGAGCAATTATTCAACTATACAGCTCCATGGAATTTACCAAGTCTCAATTCCTACGGTGCACGCCCAGACGCCCGTCACATAGCATGTGCATCACCTCAACACCAATCAATTAACACGTAGTTCGGTATTTCATACCCTTAGAACTAAGTTCAGATGTGTTACTTACCTCAAACCGCGCAAATATCTACTCCCATAAGCCCTTGCCTCACGAGTCGGCCTTTGAATGCCTCGAATATAGACACAAATAATTCGATACAATCAACATGAGTAAAGGAATCAATTCCATAATAAAATACTAAATTCTTAATCAAAAATCAAAAAGTCAACTCAAAAGCTCACCCCAAGCCCACGTCTTGGAAACCAATAAAAGTCACAAAATTCCAAAGACCATTCAACCACAAGTCTAACTATACAATATTCCAATACCAACTCACCACTCAAATCCTCGAATTAAAATCTCGAAATCCCTAGACTCGAACTCCGAATTTCAACCTCAAAAACACACAAACTAGGTGGGAAATTTAACGAGGAAACAATATTATTGAATAAAAATGACCACAAGTAACTTACCTCACGAAACCCCTCGAAATCCCTCTCAATAATCGACTTAGCTAGATCTTGAAATGTCCAAACAAAATCACGAACCCTCGAATATATATAATCGACCAGTCTTTGCGTTTCTGCGGATCACTTGACCACATCTGTGGATTTTCCATCACTTCTGCATCCCAAGACCTCCAGCCCACTTCCGCATATGCGGTCTCTCATACGCATATGCGCATCTGCATCTGTAGATATAGTTGCGCACCTGCGCCCCCGAGATAACATTCCCAATCGCGCACCCGCGACACCTCTCCACATCTACGACATCATAGGTGCAGACAACCCTTCGCACCTGCGATCACTTTCCAGCCTCACCCATACCGCACCTGCAATCATTTCCTCACTTCTACGGTCACGCACTTGCGGCAAAACCTCGTAGGTGCAATGACACCAAACACCAGCAACCTAGATTTTTTCTCAAGTCCAAATTTCAACCTGGTTCCCATCCGAATCATTCCCGAGGCCCCCGAGACCTCAACCAAATATACCAACAAGTCCTAGAACCCGATACCAACTTCGTTGAGCCTTCAAATCACATCAAACAGCATAAAAAATATGAATCACACCCCAATTCAAGCCTAATAAAAACTAAGGAATTCCAACTTCTACCATCGATGCTGAAACCTATCAAACCACGTCAGATTGGCCTCAAACTTTGAATACAAGTCATAAATGACACAACGGACCTACTAAAACTACCGAAACCAAAATTCGAGCTCGGTAACCACAAAGTCAACTCTCAATCAAACTTCTCAATTTCCAAAACTTCTAATTCTCTAACTTTCACCATTTCAAGCCTAAATCATCTACGGACTTCCAAATCGGTATCCGAACATACTCTTAAGTACAAAATCATCTAACGGAGCTATCAGAACCATCAAAACTCCATTTTGGGCCATTTTACACATAAGTCAACATTCGGTCAACCTTTTCAACTTAAGCTTCCAACTTTGAGACTAAGTATCTCAACTCATTCCGAGACACCCCTAGAACTGAACCAACTACCCTGGCAAGTCACATAGCAACTAATAATCATAAAATGAGCAATAAATGGGGGGAATAAGCTATAACACTCAAAACAACCGCCCGAGTCGTTACACCTTGGTCGATTTGAACGAATTAGAAATGATAGAATTTGATGTTATTATGGGAATGGATTGGCTATCCTCTCTTGATGCCATAGTGGATTGTTGGAAGAAATCCATTCATTTTAACTTTTTGGGAGAGCCCGTTCTCGAATGGAAGGGCGGTGTCCTAGTTCCAAAAAGAAAGTTTATTTCTTACCTTAAGGCTCGAAAGATGATCACAAAATGGTGTTTTTACCATTTGGTACCAGTGCATGATGTGGAGGCGAAGTCTCCCACCTTATGGCTGGTTCCACTCATTAGTGAATTTTACGATGTGTTCCCGGATGAGCTCCCAGGTATTCCACCCGAGAGGGAGATTGAGTTTGCCATTGATGTTCCACCTGACACGCAACCGATATCTATTCCTTTGTACAGGATGGCTCCTTCCGAGTTGAAGAAATTAAAAAAATAAGTCGAAAGACCTTCTTGATAAGGTCTTCATTCGACCCAACACTTCTCCATGGGAAGCCCAAGTGCTATTTTCCCGAAAGAAATATGGTTCGTTAAGGATGTGTATTGATTATCGTCAGCTGAATAAGGTGACCATCAATTATAAGTATCAGCTTCCAAGGATCGATGATTTGCTGGAACAATTGCAAGGCGCTAAGTAATTTTATATGATTGATCTCGGATCTAGGTATCATCAGCTAAGGATCAAGGACAATGATATTTCTAAGACAACCTTCTAGACTAGATATGGCCATTACGAGTTTCGCGTTGTATCCATTGGCCTAACCAACGCACCATCGGCCTTCATGGATTTGATGAATCGAGTATTCAGTCCATTCTTAGATATCTTTGTGATCGTGTTCATTGACGATATTTTGATGTACTCTCAATCGGAAGCAGAGCACGTAAAGCATTTGCGTAAGTTCCTACACACACTCTAGGATCACAAGTTGTACGCAAAGTTTTCCAAGTGCAAGTTTTGGTTGAACTCAATGGCCTTTTTTGGTCCAATAATATTCGATGAGAGTATCAAAGTTGATAATCAAAAGGTTGAAGCATATAAGAACTGGCCAAGGCCCATAACCCCTACCGAGGTACGCAACATTTTAGGCTTTGCCAGTTACTATCAAAGGATTGTGGAAAATTTCTCATCTATAGTTGCTCCACTAATGAAGTTGATACATAAGGCAGCGAAATTCCGGTGGGCCAATGTCTTTGAGAAGAGCTTCCAAGAGTTAAAGGAAAGGTTAACCACGACACCATTATTAACTCTTCCTAAAAGACCCGGGGAGGGGGGGGGGTTACTTTGTATATTGTGATGCCTCCAGGGTGGACTTAGGCAACGTACTAATGCAACACGGGAATGTTATTGTAGATGCTTCAAGGAAGCTGAGAAAACATGAGAAACATTATCCGACCCATGATCTGGAGATAGCGACTGTCATTTTTTTCTCTAAAGATATCGCGTCACTATGTGTATGGAGTTCATGTTGACATATTCACCGATCAGAAGAGCTTGCAGTACATCTTCAAGCAGAAAGAATTGAATTTAAGCCAATGGAGGTGGCTCAAATTATTAAAGAACTATGATGTTGATATTTTATACACCCTCGGGAAGGCAAATATTGTGGTTGATACGTTAAGTCAGAAGTCTATGGGTAGCATGTGGCATGTGGAGGAGAAGAAGTTGGAGATGAATAAAAACTTGTACTGATTAGCAAACCTAAGTGTGCGATTGTTTGACAGCAGTGATGGAGGAACCACAATTCGGAATAGTGCCAAGTCCTCGTTAGTAGCCGAAGAAAAGGCACGACAATTTGCAGATCCAACCTTGGTGAAAATAAGAGGAAGCATCCCATTTCAAAACAAGCAAGTTCTTGGGCTATCCGAGGACGGAGTCCTTAGATACAAGGATTGTCTATGTGAACTTATAGTCAGGGGACTCCGAGAGCAGATCATGACGGATATTTACCAATCCCGGTATTCTGTTCATTTGTTGTCGACCAAGATGTTCCACGATCTTCGAAAACTATACTGGTGGAACGACATGAAGAAATACATTGTTGGATACGTTGCTTGGTGTCCAAATATCCAACACGTTAAGGTTGAGATCGGAAATTGGGAGGGTTGTTGCAAAACACGAAAATTACAACCTTGAAATAGGAAGTAATCAATATGGATTTCGTTGTCGGACTACCACGATCGTACCAAAGATTTGATTCCATATGGTTCATCGTGGATCAACTCACTAAGTCAACTCATTTATTCCTTGTAAAGTCTATTTTCTCGACTGAAGATTACACCAAGTTGTATATAAAGGAAATAGTTCAACTTCATGGCGGTCCGATTTCCATCATGTCGGACAGAGGTTCCCAGTTCACGACTAACTTTTGGAGGTCATTACAATAAGTATTGGGGTACAAGGATTAACCTTAGCACCACTTTCAATCCACAACCAGATGGTTAGGCCAAGCTCACTATATAAACGCTCGAGGACATGTTACGAGCCTATATTTTAGACATAAAAAAAAATTGGAGGATCATCTACCCCTCATATAATTTACTTACAACAACAACTATCATGCTAGCATCCAGATGGCACCGTATGAAGTCCTATATAGACGGAACTACAGATCTCGTATCTGCTAGTTTGAAGTCGGTGAAACAAAGTTATTAGGTCCCAAGTTGGCGCAAAAAGCTGTAGAAAAGGTGAAAACAATTCAAAGACAATTATTGACCACCTAGAGTAGGCAGAAGTCTTGATCAGATAACCAACAGCGAGATTTGGAGTTCGTTGTTGGAGACGCGGTGTTATTGAAGTTGTAGCCTATGAACTGTGTGATGAGGTTTGGAAAAAGGGCAAACTCAGCCCCTGGTATATCAGACTATATCGAGTTACTCAAAGATCAGTCGAGTTGCTATAAGCTTGAGTTGCCCCCGAAATTGGACGTAGTACATCCGATATTCCACATTTCTATGCTTCGGAAGTGATCGAATGATCCATTCTGTATCACCCATGTTAAAGATATTTAAGTCACAGAATATCTATCATATAAAGAAGTTCCAGTGGCTATTTCACATAGTCAAATACGTAGGTTGCGGGCTAAAGATGTGGCTTCGGTTAAGGTACTTTGGAGGAACAAAATCAAGGAAGAGGTGACATGGGAAGCTAAAGAAGAGATGAAATCTAGGTAACCCCAATTCTTCCACACTATGGGAGGCAACACTAAGACCATCATGATGGGTCAAGATCCAACATTCGAGGACGAACTTTTCGAAGGAGGGATGATGTTACACCCCATATACGAAGACAGAGGATCTATTCGGTTTAAAGCGCAAACCATATCAGATGAAGGCGTATTACCGGGCAGAGGAGGCAACCAGATAACTAAAGTCGGGCAATCCATTTTGCATGTGGAACCAATGGAGTTTTCAATGCTTGGTTTACATATAAAGGAAGTGAGGCTCATACTCTTTCATTTTTCAGGATTCCCTCTCACTATAATTCACAAAAAAGCTCTCACATCTCCTTTGAAGTTCCAGAATAAACTAAACATAATTAGAAAAATGGTTCTATCAGGATTTAGCTTGAAAACAACTTGGAATCGTTGTTGTATCATCTAGGGGTATTAGTTCTAAAGATTCATTAGAGTCAAAGTTTAATTGCCATAGAAGCGTAATTAGTTCTTCGACAAGGTATGTAATCCAATTTTTCTTTCTTGGCATGATTTCGTCTAAGTATGTCTCTTTCCTACAAAGCATTCCTGTATTGTAAGGAGTTGGTTGATTCTGATCCCCTCCCTATCGCGATAACTCTGTTCTTGTACATTCTTATTGATGGTATTCTTTTCAAAGTCTAAAATGTTCCCTGTTCATATCCTGTGGTGGGGAAGTATGATTCGTTCTGAGTATCTTGAAGTTGATTCTGCATTTCACTTGTATGTGTTTATGTTTAAGTTAAATTACTGATTCGCATTGTAGACTGCCGGGTAAAACACCTATTCTGCAACCAATAGTCCATTGGGTATGACGTGAAATGATATGGAGCCCATGTATGGCAGGGTATGATTGAGCCGTTGTGTTGCCGGGTATGACTGAGCCTTTGTGTTGCCAAGTATGACTAAGCTCTCTATGTAGCCGGGTACGAAGTCATAAAAGAAAGAAATTTACTGAATCCTCTGTGAGTAGGGGTACGATATGAAGTAATAGCCTCTAAATTAGGGTTAAATAATGTTATATTTAATTCAGTGTACAATCCCCAAGAGCCGCTTAGCCCTTCTTAAGGATTGTATGATTTTAAGTTTATTGTCCCTACAGTTTATTCCCCTGGTTGCTTGTCTCCCGTACCAGGTTGACAGCATGTCCACACATCTCTTATATTAAATCTTGTCTTAAATATTTAGCCTTACATACTCAGTACATTTTCCGTACTAACACCCTTCCCTTTTGGGTGTTGTGTTCATGCCCACATATGCAGATAGACCAGGTGACGTCCCTCCCCGGTAAGGTGTTGTTCCAGCTTATTGGTTATTGGTCTCCACTCCTTCGGAGTAGCAATTCAGAAGTCAATATGTATTGAAACAAATGTTCTAAGCGTTTTTGGTATGGTGGGGCTCTGTCCCAGCAAAGTCATAATTATGTAATCTTTTTTGGTACTATTAGAGGGTTGCAGACTAAAGTATGATTGTATGTAAATGAGTGGGACTGTAACCTTTTTGCATATTGTTATGAATATACATGGAGTGATGATGCTTATTTTGCAAACCAGTTATTCACATATTAATATTGGTGTTATTACTTGAAGGCCTCAATGACCTAGTTTTATGAACGCACGAGCCTTCGGGCGTCGTGTGTCGGTTGCACGTCCCAAGGTTGGGGTGTTACATTGACTCCAACATTATTCCTATATTTATCTCTTTAACAAATTCCTAATATTGATTTCTTTCTCTAACATTACCAAATTGTTCGTTTCTTTCTTCTCTTGCTGGCTTTATCTCTCCCTTGCTTTCAAGATATTTTCATTCCTTTTTATCTCTAATTATGTAGGACAAAACTATTATTTCTATTTTTAATTGTTAGAATTGTGTTTTGATGATTAACAAACATGTAACCTGGTTGAGTAGGTCAGGTAAGTTGGAGACCCTAGTTCTACTAGTTGGTTTTTGTATTGTGTCCAACATGAAATCCTAAAGATGGTAGGATTCACTTTTGCACTAGATAAGATTATTTTTTAATTGTAATGAGCTTACAACCGTGTATGTTCAATCAAAGGCCATGTTTATAATGAAGTAAAGTCATTATGGAAAAGAATAATATAAATAAGAGCTTTTTTTTTTATTCTTCAGGATTAGATGATTGTTTTATGATTATCTCTTAAGTAACCCTACAACTAACCGTGTGTTATATGTGTGTATTGTTTGTCTTATTACAGGTTGCATGGAGCTCTTTGAAGAACATGCACGCAAGCTAGAAAATTGCAAGAAAAGAGAAAGATAAATTGAAGAACCAAGTTCCAACAATTGCGTTAGTCTAGTTTCAGTTGTCATGATCTTGTATTATATATGTGTTTTCAGTTGTAATCTACTGTACTTATCATAGAAGTACTTTTTAAGGAGTATTTCTGAGAGAGTTTATTTTCAAACCTAGACTAAGAAATAATTTAGAGAGAGTAATTGCAATCTTCTAGCTAGTTACAGTTTGTTGCCTGACTAGGGTTAGTCTCTTAGGTTATAAAGAGTTTTGAAACCCGAAAGTGCTCGTTCTCTTTGATGAAGTTTGTGAGAAAAATCCTAGTGTTGGGTCGTGATTTTTACTCCCTTGAGCAAGGAGGTTTTTCACATAAAAATTCGTGTCTTTTTTTTCCACACTTATTTGTCAAAGGAGTTACAAGAACAAGTTGGAGAAACTGGTTCTAGGTATAACGTGAGAATTTTTGGAATAAAGTTTTAATAGGTCAATATGCTATTCACCCCCTCTACGGGTGTAAACGGGCGTTTCGGGTCGGATATGGGCGGATCAAAAATGGGTAACATAAAAATGAAAAAAATATTGGACCTAACTCATATTTAATACATATAAAAAATGGTTAGCCGGCGGATAATATGGATATCCATGCTTCTTGAATATGATCACTTTTGAGATAATTCCTAGTTTCCCAACTTGAGGAACCCCCAGTTTAAGGCTTTACAAATATAAAAGTTTAACCCATTTGTTACCTATTGGTTATTCATTCTGTAAATGAATAATAAGGTTCTTATCCATTTTTGATCTGTTTTTAAAATTTTCATTATCCAACCCATTTTTAATGGATAATATAGGTAGATTACTTGTAATGACCCGACCGGTCGCTTTGAACATTTGCACTTCGCTCGGTAGTTTGAGGGCATGAATATACCTATATGATGTATGACTCGTGTGAATCATCGGTTTTTGTTATCAGGTTATTCAGAATCAATTTGGACGCTTTTATCGTTGAAGCTTTAAAAGGGAAGAGTTGACCAATTTTGACTTTTTTGAATTTGACCCCGGAACGTGATGGTTCTTTTAGGTCCGTATGATGATTTTGGACACGGGCGTATTCCAGGATTTGTGTTTGGATATTTCAAGAAGGATTCGACACTAATTTGTGAAAGTGGGAAATTTGAAGGGTTGGAAATTTCATAACTTTCACCGGGAGTTGACTTTGATGGTATCGGAATTGGATTGTGGTTTAGGGAATTGGAATAGATTTGTTATGTCATTTGGGACTTATGTGAAAAATATGAGTTCATTTCGAGTTGATTTGATAAGTTTCGGCACGAGTTTTGGAAATTAAAAGTTCAAAGTTCATTAATTTTGATTTGAGGTGTGATTCATTGTTTCGATGTTGTTATGCGTTATTTGTGGCCTCTAGTAGGTTCGTGTTATATTATTAGACTAGTTTGTATATTTGGACATGGTCCCGAATGGCTCAGAAGAGTTTCGGACGAGGTTCAGATCGTTTGGATCATTTTTGGATAAGGTTGTTGGTGGTAGGATGTGGTATGATTGCACCTGCGGTTGGTTTTGCACAGGTGTGTTAGTCGTAGAAGCAACAAAGGGGTCGCAGAAGCGAGTGGGTCTGGGTGAGGAAGATCGCAGAAATGGAGGATTTAGCGCAGGTGCAAGGAATTGTAGCGCAGACGCGAAGGTCTACGCCGAAGCGAAGTTTTGTTACTGCAGGTGCAGGGGGTGCTAGGCCAAACTATTTTCGCAGAAGCAGAGATTTTCACCGCAGAAGCGGGGGTCACAGATGCGATGGTATGATCACATATGCAATGAAGCGTGGGTAGAACTATATTTCAAGAATCAATCATTTCTTTTCACATTTTTACTCTTGGGGCTCGGTGTTTTGAGACTTTGAAGAGGCATTTCACCACACTAATTGCGGTAAGCATCCTTAACTCAGTTTTTTCTATATTTCATGAATCTATCCTCGTTTAGGCTTTTGGTTGATGATTTCAAAGAGAAATTTGGGATGTTTATCTAAAGTTTCATAGTGTGAAATTTTGAGTTTTGAACATCAATTTGGAGTCGGATTTGAGTGAAACTAGTATGGTTGGTCTCGTAATTGAACGGGTTTTCGGATTTTGTGTGTTCGGTTGGGTTCCGAGGTGTGAGCCCGGGTTTGAATTGTTGGTTGATTTTGGACGTTTGATTAAAGATTCGACCTTTATCAATTGGGTTTGTTTCCTTTGGCATTATTTGATGTATTTCTGTTGCTTTTGGCTAGTTTCGAGCCGTTAATTAAGTGGTCGGTACGTGCGGGATGGCATTTTTGAAGCAACGCTTGTCTTGCTCGGTATTGGATTTGGCTTGTTCGAGGTAAGTAACATTTATAAACTTGGTGTTGAGGGTATGAAACCCTGAATATACATGATATGTGTTTGATTTTGAGGTGACGCACATGCTAGGTGACGAGCGTGTGGGTGTACACCGTGTGAGTTGTGATTTATTCGATTCCGTGGAAACTTGTAGCTATCTTATCTGAACATTTTTACTGTACTCTATGCGTTAGAGCACTTGAACTGTAATTTATGCTAGAAATCATGTTTAGGCTATATGCTGGCACTATTGGGACTAGGGATGGCAAATGGGAGGGTTGCGCTGAATTTGGGCGGGTCAAGATGGGTATGGTCAATAAATGGGTCATTGTCAACCCAGCCCAAAGTGTACTTGAGCTAAGATAGGCTGGGTCAAGATGGGCTAAACAATGGGTCATAGCCGAATCCGCCCAACTTGACTATGTTTTAGAACCATGCTCATCTTGCATAAAAAAACCTTTTACTTCAAAATGTGTAAGTTAAAAATATTTTGCGGGTGGGGGTGGGTGGGTGATGCAGAAAATTAAAAAATATTAAAACAAAGTAAAAAATTTTTTTAGGGGGCTTGCTCAGGGGAGGGGGTGTAGGGTGGGTGGG
>ML269117.1:0-15478 GCA_005239495.1 Nicotiana undulata
TAGCGGGTTCAACGTTAGGCGCAGTCACGGCCTAAAAGGTGGGAATTTGGGTCGTGACACCTTTGATCTTCATGCGTTTTAGCGACCGATTCGTGATTCTAGAGGTTATTTTGATGTTTTGATCGCTCGAGTGAGTTCATGTGATGTTTTCAGACTCGTTTGGGTGTTTGTTTTGGAGCCTCGGGGGCTCGGGTGAGTTTCAGAGTTGTTTCAGATTATTTTTGTTCTAGTTTGAGTTTTGTTTCTGGTGGCATCGCATTTGCGATATGTTTGTCGCAATTACAAAGCAGCCATTACATTTGCGAAAAGTGGGATGCTGGGGAAGATCCATATTTGCGAAGAAGCCCATTCATTTGCGATGTGGGGTAGTCCGCATTTGCGAGGGACCTTGCCGCTTTTGCGAAGAATTGGACTTCGCATTTGCGAAGTATTGTGTCGCAAATGAGACCTTGTTAGGAAGTGCTTTTTGCATTTGCGATATAAATTGTCTGCATTTGCGAGGGTCGCATTTGCGAACCCCCTGTCGCAAATGCGACATATGTAACATGTTAAGTGCTGAGATTCCGAGACTTAGCTTCATTTTATATATTTTGAACCCTAACTTCGATAGGAGGCGATTTTTTGAAGGGATTTTCATACCAGATGTAACGAACCGATCGGTCGTTTTGAGCATTTGCACTTCACTCGGTAGTTTGCGGGTGTGAGTAGCTCCATGTGATGTATTATGACTTATGTGAATCATCGGTTTTGGTTTTCGGGTTATTCGGAATCGGTTTGGGAAGAATGAATCCGTCGTTGAAGCTTTAAGTTGAAAGAGTTGACCAAGTTTGACCTTTCAAAAATTTGATCCCGGAAAAAAGTTTTTATGGTTCCATTAGGCCCGAATAGTGATTTTGGACTCGGGCATATGCTCAGATTGGTATTTGGATGTTTCTAGACTGTTTCGGCATAAGTTGGCAAAAACTGGAAATTGTAAGGTCTGGGAAGTTCATAAGTTTCTCTGGAAGTTGACTTGGAGGATGTCAGATTCGGATTGTGGTTCTGGGAATGAGAATAGCTTTGTCATATCATTTGGGACTTGTGTGTAAATTTTGAGTTCATTCCGGGATGATTTGATACGTTTCGGCACGTGTTTATGAAATATGAAAGTTCAAAGTTCATAGATTTGGATTTGATGTGTGATTCATCATTTTGATGTTTTATGTGTGTTTTGAAGCCTCAAGTAGGCTAGTGTTATGTTATGTGAGGAGCTGCTAGTTCTGGTGATGATAGTGCGTAGGTGCGATGACTGTAGATGCGAGCCAAGCGTCGCAGATGCAAGATAAGAGCTGGATGAAGAGGCCCGCAGAAGCAGATAAAAGGGCGCAAGTGCATTGAGCGGAAGCGCAGGTGCGAGTGTCTTCGCAGATGTAGAGTTCGATACGGCAGGTGCGGCAGGTGCGGGGGTTGCTGGGCAAGGCCAATATTCGCAGATGCGATGTTTTTCCGCAAAAAAATGGTTGTCGCAAGTGAGGTGTATTGTCCGAAAATGCGGAAATCACTGGGCAGAACCTATAATTCGAGGTCTTTGGTTTCTATCTTCATTTTTGGAATTTGGAGCTCGGATTGGGCGACTTTGGAGAGGAGATTTTCCACAAAACTTTGTGTAAGTGTTCTCTGCTGATTTTTGATCTTATATCACGAGTCTACCCTCGTTTTTGATAATTGGATTGTGTCACGACCCCAAAAACACCCGGTCGTGATGGCGCCTATCGTGAAATCAGGCAAGCCGCACATTTCATTTATTATAAGTAATTTTCAGGAAAATCACCACATTTACAACAAGAGTCTCACTTTTATAAAGCATCTAAGATTTGAACGTCATTAATAACATGAATAAAATAAACCCGATCCCAGATCTAGTGTCACCGAGTCATTAACTACTACAACGTAATAATGTCAAAATACAAACTAGACAACATAGTCTGAAATAATAAAAGTGCAACAGGAAGATAGAGAAGGAGAAGGCGAGGCTGCGATCGCCGGCTGCTACCTCAACGACTCCGAAATAAACTCTGACAGCCGCTCAACAACCACTATAGGGTCCCAATGTACCTGGATCTGCACACGAGGTGCAGGGGGTAACGTGAGTACACCAACTCAGAAGTAACAAACCCAAACTATGGGCTGAGAGGCAGTGACGGACTAAACCTTAATAATTAAAATCATCAGCGTACAAAATTTAGACATGTTCACAGTTTATCAGAAAATAACAACAGAATATGCCAGATATATCTCAATATGATCTACATGCCAATGTATCACAGTGTGAAAATGCACATAATGCTCACAACTCTCCCACAAAAGTCCACTTAGTACTATATATGGCTCTCAGGCCCAAGGAAGATCCATCCCCGAATATGCATAAACACCGGTGACCGTAGTCACTCAGTACTGAGGAAAAGGCCAGTCCAGCCCCACGGAGATGATCCATCTCCGGAATACAACACTCAGACGAGATCCATGTCCGGGGAGGATCCATCCCTCACATAACATTAGCTTCAGACAAGATCCATGTCGAGGGAAGATCCATCCCTCACATAACATCAACTTCAGACAAGATCCATGTCCAGGGAAGATCCATCCCTCAATATCAATGCGCTCACTGGGGGTGTAAAGATTCCAGAGGGGCCCTATTGTCCTAAGCACTATATCAATCCAACGAAGACATGATTAAGGTATCACTGCGGTGTGCAGTCCGACCTCATAACTGTCTTAATAACAGGCTCTCGACCTCACTTAGTCATTACTCTCCAATCTCGCTCACATGGGCTCACAGATGCATGAATTAGCCCGAAACAATGATAAATATGTAAAATGAACAATTACCGAGACGGAGGCATGAAATGATATGCTATGACAAGACTGAGTATATGAAATCAAATAAACACATAAGGAGAGAGCAATATACGACCACTCGGGTCTTAGCAATTTCGGCATGAGGCCTTAACATTTAATTTAACATGATTTCCATCATGTTTGCATGTAAAAGACCGCTCGGGTCTCAACACTATCGGCGTGAAGCCTTATATACAAAATTTATCATGATTCCTAACATGTTCACCTTATTCACATTGATAGAAGCACATATATCATCAGGGAATAATCACTAAAAGATGCCATGAGACGAACCAGGGCACAAGTCTCATGGTGCACGCCCGCACGCCCGTCTCTTTGCATGTTTGTCACCAATTATAATCACATAACAAGTAGTTCGGGGTTTCGAACCCTCAGAACCAAGTTTGGAAATGTTACTTACCTCAATCAAGACGAAACTCCACCCCGACATGCCCTTGCCGCTCGACTCAGCTACAAATCGCCCCGGATCTAACCAAAATTAGTATTATATCAATAATATATGCTAAAAGAGCGAAACCCACATCAAAATTATCAATTTACATCACAAATCCCGAAATTGGCCAAACCCGACCCCCGAGCTCACGTCTCGGAATTCGATAAGAATCACATCACAAGAATCCTCATCCTCCCACGAGTCTATACATACCAAGAACATCAAAATCTTACCTCAAATGCCCCCTCAAATCCCCAATTAAAGGTCTCCAATTACAAGCCCTAATTCCCTAATTTTTCACCCTTAATCTCATAGATTTCATGCTTAAACAACTGAAAATCAACATAGAATCGAGTATTAGGTTCAAAAACATTACCTCAATTTGTTTCCCCTTGAATTCCTCTTCAAAATCTCTCAAAATCTCCAAACCCGAAATTGCATTCCGACCCCGATAGCCTATTTTCCACTGCCGATCGGAAATCGCCAAAAGCTAAATTTTGCCATTTCAAGCCTAATTCTATTTCGGACATCAAAACCACATTCCGAACCCACTCTTAAGTCCCAAATCACCTAATGAAATTATCCGAGCCATAAAATCCACATTCTGAGGTCGCTTACCTATAAGTCAACTTCCAGTTGACTTTTCCAACTATTAAGCCAATTTAAGAGACTAAGTGTCTCAATTCTCATCACAACCACTCCGAACCCGAGCCATCCGACCCAACACAATATAAGAGAGCTTAACAACACATAATAAAGCAGAAATAGGGGAAACGAGGCTAATACTCTCAGAATGACCAATCGGGTCGTTACATTCTCCCCTACTTAAACATACGTTCATCCTCGAACGTGCCCAAAGTTGTTCCAAACCCCCAAAATTGCCTTTTAACCTATCACACACATACCCGGGGGTGATCCCACATCACTCTATCCCATATAGGTCCAATAGCACAACACAATTGAAATTTTAAAATTCAACTTTAGAACCAATTTTCCACTTCAAAAATAATTTACAAGATCAAAATTCCACAACCATAAACTGAATAAGTCTGAACGTGCTGTATCAAGCCATATCCGTAACCCAGATGTAATCACATAATATACCGCATGACTCAAACACTCATAGCGATAACTCCTAATTGTAATTGTTGCTACCTTTTATCATGCATCTTGTACGACTCTGACTTCGTAAGTGCGCATATACGACTCTTCTCGCCTTCTTCATCTGGATTTTAGACAATCTATATGCCTTACTTTGTACACATATATAGAGCTTAATAAGTCCCTCTAGGCATATATAGTTATACTGAAGTTCTTCATTTAGTACTTTGTTGAACTCACGAATATTGCTACACCTTATTTCGTTTATCCATCCGTATGACTTTACTGCACCTAGGTAGGTCATAGTATACCATAACTTTTACCTCAATTTACCCTTACTGAGCTCTGCTACAAAACTCCAGGTTACTTTTGTTGCTTATCCCATATGTATAAATTCAATTCCTTTAATGTTCCCACATTACTGTTCATCTTAAGAATGACGGCCTAATCTCATTTCATACTTTGTTACTTTTGTCCATCCATTGTTGATTCACCTCAATATTGATCTACAATTTACCTCTAATAACTTGGAACTTCTTACATAACACTGCCGCTAAGGCTTATGTCTCATCGGGGCATCTGGAGTAATTAGACCGATCCACCTAGGGGCGATACTATACTTCCATAATCGTATTTCATAGCATCCCAATGTGATTCATTTACGTAGTTATTTTAATCCTATATGATTCTTGAAATCGCCCCTCCTTTTTTCAAATCATTACTCAATCAAAGGCCCAAGCGTCATCCTTTATTTGTCACAATTACACCCGCTTTCTATTATCAGGGAAACATTCCATCTCTTATAAATGGTACTAGTCTTAGACTCCTTTGAGTTCATTCAGGCTATACTGAGCTTTTTACAACTTAGAGAAACCATCAACACTCTCGTTTCATGGGCTTAATCCTGAGGACTTATCCGTTCTCACTACCTTCTCACTCGCCATTTCTTATCCTTACTCCTATCATAAAACCTTGTCACTTTACTATACTTTAGCTTGATACCTATACATATCTATTCATACTACTCACAACCTTCTTTCAACTTGCTTACACCATAGAATTCCCCATGTTGGAGTTTACTATGTTTATCTTTCACGATCTGTTGATATGTGTGTATCCTCTTGTCTAGCCATGACTAGGCTCTTACTGAATCAACTACTAACTACTCGTTGGACTATTCTCATATCAATATTCCATGAAATATTTCTTGGGTTATTTCCTTTGTCTTAACTTACGTCTCGCACTGACTCCTTATTTATCAATAACACCTCGGCAGGAACTCGTACTTCCTCTCTTTGACGTCATGTTTGTATAATGTTCCGGAATCATAGCATATATGGAGGATCTAAATAAGTGAAATCTCATATCTTTAAGATTTAGAGCTACTGCGATCTACCTATAGATCTTTTACCTCTCCAACTTTGGTGTCTTTTCACATCATCAATGACCTTTTCTCGCCTTGCGGTAATCTTTATGTACCAAGGCTAAAAATATTCCCTACTCACGGGTGACACTTAGTGTAATTGGAACCGCAGTCCCTTAAGTTTAACTTTGCTTACTTTTCTCATGAATATTCTTCTGTTGTCCATTCTATTATCGACGAAACGCAATTTTTGAAATTCTTATGATGGCGAATATTATCAAATCACTCAATCCCTAATTCACTTTTAGCTTACCTTGTTCACTAGCCCATACTGATTTCTTATTACGTTGGTGTCTAACTTTTCCTTCTGGTAATCACGTTAGAGTCACGAACTTATTTCTTGAAATGAAGATATGACTTTATAGCCTATACTCTCTTGTTGTCTCAAGGCTTGTCACTTCTCGTGTTTTCCTTCACTTGACTATAGACTTTGTAATACTTTCATCTTTTGATATACCGTTTATCATCCATGTATCACATCTTACTCATAATGCTTCCTTATCTCTCTTCTTATTTCCCTGCTAATATTTCTGCCTATCCCTTTCTTTTGAAAACTTCAACAGACATTCTTTTTTTTGACTCCCATTGCTTCATTCGTTGGCTCTTCAGTTTACTCAACGTTCTCGCTCTACTAGGGACGGGAGCCACACTAAGATAATAATTATCCCTTCCAGGCTTCCATTGCCCATCTTTGTGTAACTCATATCTAGCTGTACTATTTTAGAGTGCACCATCTGGGTGTCTTACAAGGAGATCTATTAGCATATTTGTAATATCCTTTAGAAAAGTCAACTAATACAAACAATTCATCCACCATTTTGGGTCACTATAACCCCAACCGCATCCTAATATCCCGTCCCTTTTGAACCATATCTGTTAGCTCCCATAGGGCATAACTAAGATCGATGTAGCCAATTGTACATACCTCTGTTACTGTTGAATGTAACTGAAAAAGCTTATATTCATCTACCTTAATTGTAAATACTGTTAACCTTAATTAACTAGGCGCCTCGTACCCTTCTTAATCATGCTTCTCTTTTTTGTTGAAACTTTTATTTATCATCTAAATATCTCACTGTCTTTCACCCTAAAGGTGGATAGGTATTCTTGCCTCAAGGTTCCTTATCAAGAGGCTTAAACGTCTTAGTACATACATGATTTGCGGAATACCTCATATTTATCCATCATAAGCATGATGCAAAAATTGAGTCCCTCTGACTCAACTCTTCTACAACTATATCTCTTACTAACCTTCTTTCTGGATGTATGTATGGTCTTACTATAAGAAAGATAGAGTTTAGGAAATTGAGTTCTTACTGCTGAGCTCACCACACGATCTAGAGTAGGAAGAAAGAGTGACAATACTAAATGCCCCGTAGCCACCTGCTTATAAGTGTGGTGCACGATACACCGGTAAACAAGATTCTAATAGACACGTCTTGTAGACTCCCTAGGAGAAAACTGCTCTGATACCACTTTTTTCACGACCCAAACCGATGGGCCGCGACGGGCACCCAATACCTTACTCAACTGAGTACCAACGTTACATATCTCTGTCATCGTACTATCATTGGAAAATGGACCAAACGGGCTGTCATGGGATAACCAGAATAAACATAAGGGAGTACCCAATATAGGATGACCCAACCTGATATAGAAACTTATACATGTGACATATATGCCTATAAGGCCAAAATGATCACTCGTACCCTGAACATAGGCCGGCAAGGCCATACAATCTTTCATAAACACCACATATGTCTACAAGCCTCTAAGTGTACATAAATGTTAAAGGCCGGGATAGAACCCCGCCATACCAATCAATACATATACTAATCATACTAACCAAATAAGCAACTCCGGAGAAAATGGAGCGCATCACCACATTCCGCTGAGCTGATAGCCTACTTGGAGTACTCTCAACCTGTCTATTGGGACTTGCTTGCATAAAACGCAGCGTCCTTAGGCAAAAGGGACGCCAATACAAATAATGTACCGAGTATGTAAGGAATAAAAATTAGTAAATAACAGGGGTAAGTTAATCGACGTAAGTTCGGGAATGAGATTATTTTGGGATTATAAGTATTATGCTATTTTAAATAAGGGATAAGTTAATTCGTGAAGGTGAGAGGGTAAGCAATTCAAAGAAATTGAGTTGCGTGGAAAGTTATTATTTTGAGATAAAATACGGTCCGAGCTATAATACCCGGTATTTATGGACTAGTACCCTAAAAAGTACCATATGACAATGATAGTAAGGTGTATAAAGTGTGTTAAAAGTGAGTAGTATTTTAAGTAATTTGAGATAATTCCTAATTATGTGGATAATTGGTTAATTGTGAATTTTTGAGGGATGATTAGCAATTAAATAAGGAATTAGTGGATAAATCTTGCTGGTATACATTGATGATTTTGCCTACAGTGGCCGAGATGATATGATGGGATGCCCTCAGAGGCTTGATGATGTTATGAACACATGTACCTATGCACGACATGACATTCATCAGCATATGCATGATACTATAAGTACTTCATGATTTACAAAGTTATCCAGATTTACATGTTGAGTCTTTTACTTCATGTTTCTCTAATGTCTATTATTTACTTATTTTCATTCCTACATACCCGGTACATTATTTGTACTGACGTCCCTTTTTCCCGAGGACCTGCGTTCATGCCCGCAGGTCCCGATAGATAGGTTGAGAGTCCTCCAAGTAGCTATTAGCTCAGTGAAAGGTGTTGATGCGCTCAATTTGCTTATTTGGTCAGTATGATTAGTATATGCATTGATTAGTATGGTGGGGCTCTATCCCGACCTTTATGACATTTATGTACTCTTAGAGGCTTGTAGAAATATGTCGTGTATATGTAATATTATATTTCCTTGTCGGACTATGTTCAGGGTACGAGTGATCATTTTTGCCTTATAGGCCCGTATGTCACATGTATAAGTTTCTATATCAGGTTGGGTCGTCTTATATTGGGTATTCCCTTATGTTTATTCTGGTTATCCCATGAAGGCCCGTTTGGCACATTTTTCAATGATAGTACGATAAGAGAGATATGTAACGTTGGTACTCAGTAGAGTAAGGTACCGGGTGCCCGTCGAGGCCCATCAGTTTTGGTCGTGACAAGTAGTTGGTGTTCGATAAGATGAAGTCGTAGGATTTAGAACAGGTGCTATCGAATTTGATTGTGGTATATTGGATGGATAATATCGGAAGTGAGCTTAGAAATCTGCTATAGTTCTTGTCGAGGGAGAGGGAACTCCATGACATGTTGATCTAGGGGAAGTTTATGAGTTTCTGCGTGTTTCTTTCATCATTGCCAGTATATCAAGGGGGTTAGAATGAGGCTTTGTTTGATAAGAGGGTTATTACCAGCATTGGGTTATTTTGAGCAGCTACTGTAATTATGCATTATCTCTATGAGTATTTGAGTTTTGAGTTTTGAGGTATATCATGTGATTACATCTTAGGTTATGGTGAAGACTTGATACAACTTATTCAGACTTGCGTAGTGTGTTGATGTAAGATTCTAATTTTATGGAAATTCCGGATGTTAGAAATTTGATTCTAAGGCTTAGAATTAGGAAATTTCAGTTATGTTGTGTGATCAGACCTATAGGGGATAAGGTGACGTGGGATCACCCCCGGGTATGTGCATGGTAAGGTTATGCGGCAGTTTGATGGTTTTGAGAACAACTCCTGGCACGTTCGAGGACGAACGGGAGTTTAAGTGGGGGAGAATGTAACGACCTGACCGATCATTTTGAGCATTTCACTTTGCTCGGTAATTTTGTGGCGTGAGTAGATCCGTATGATGTATTATGACTTATGTGAATCGTTGGTTTTGGTTTTTAGGGTATTCGGTATCGGTTTGGGAAGAATGAGTTAATTGTTGAAGCTTGAAGTTGAAAGAGTTGACCAAGTTTGACCTTTCGAGAATTTGACCCCAGAACGGAGTTTATATGGTTCCATTAGGTCCGGATAGTGATTTTGGACTCGGGCGTATGCCCAGATTTGCATTTGGATGTTTCTAGAATGTTTCGGCACAAGTTGGCAAAAATTGGAAATTGGAAGGTCTGGAAAGCTCATAAGTTTCACCGGAAGTTGACATTGAGGATGTCGGATTCGGATTGTGGTTCCGAGAATGTGAATAGCTTCGTCATGTCATTTGGTACTTGTGTGCAAATTTTTAGTTCATTCCGGGATGATTTGATACATTTCGGCATGTGTTTTGGAAATTTGAAAGTTCAAAGTTCATAAATTTCAATTTGATGTGTGATCCATCATTTTTATGTTTTTATGTGTGTTTTGAAGACTCGAGTAGGCTCGTGTTATGTTATGTGACTTGTGGGTGTGATTGGAAGGGGTCCCGAGGGGCTCAGGCGTGTTTTGGATCAATTTCGGACCATTTTCCTCCATGTTGCTATTGCTGAAGAGCTGCTGGTTCTGATGATGGTAGTGTGCATGTGCGATGGTCGCAGATGTGAGATGAGAGCTGGATGAGGAGGCTCGCAGAAGAGGATAAAACGGCGCAGGTGCGTCGAGCGGAAACGCAGGTGCGTCGAGCAGAAACGCAGATGCGGAGTTTGATACCGCAGGTGCGGGGGTTGCTGGGCAAGGCCATAATTTGCAGATGTGATGTTTTTCCGCAAAAGAAGTGGTCGCAAGTGCGACGTATTTTCCGCAAATGCGGAAATCTCTAGGGAAAACCTATAATTCGAGGTCTTTGGTTTCTATCTACATTTTAGGACTTTGGAGCAGGGATTGGGCGACCTTGGAGAGGAGATTTACCACACAACTTTGGGTAAGTATTCTCTACTCATTTTTGATCTCATATCACGAGTCTATCTTTGTTTTTGATAATTGGATTGTGAAATTTATAGAGGAAATTGGGGGCATTGGCCGAAAGTTTCATAATATGAATTTTTGAGCTTTGAACACCGATTTGGAGTCGGATTTCAGTGAAACTAGTATGGTTGGACTCGTAGTTGAATGAGTTGTCGGATTTTGTGACTTTTTTCGGATTCCGAGATGCGGGCCCGGGTTGGGCTTTTGGGGCCAATTTCGTGTTTTGATTCATGATTTGATCTTTTTCGATCGGGATTTGTTCCTTTAGCATTGTTTGATGTATTTGAGTTGTTTTTGTTTACTTTCGAGCCGTTCGAAGGTCGGAAAGCGCTAGATGGAGTTTTTGGAGCATCGCTTGGCTTGCTCGGTATTGCAATTTGCTTGTTCGAGGTAAGTAACTCTTCTAAACTTAGACTGAGGGTATGAAACCCCGCATTATGCTTTATGAGATTGGTATCGAGGTGACGCACATGCTAGGTGACGGGCGTGTGGGAGTGCACCCTGTGAATTGGGACTCTATTTTTCACATGGTACTGTATAGTGGCCTTACTTTTGTTGATATGAATTTTTTCACCATGTGATATAGTAATTGAGCTGTCAATCATGTTATATATCATGTTTAGACTTATGCTGATACTGTTGGGACTCACTGAGGTCATTTCTGCTATTGAGTTATCTGCTTTCATTGTTTTACAAACTCATTCATACGCATTCGTATGCATATCATATCTCAATCTCTGCTGTTATTTATTGTTACATCACATCATCAAAGTTGGGCTAGTTTCATGACATTGTGAGCCCGAGAGAGAGAGAGAGAGAGAGAGAGAGAGAGAGAGAGAGAGAGAGAGAGAGAGAGAGAGAGTGGAGAGATTGATGACTGAGTGACGCCGAAGGCCAGATTGTGAGGATATTTATGGGATCGGGCTGCACACCGCAACATGTTTATTTATGGGATCGGGCTGCACGCCAAAACATTTTTATCTATGGGATCGGGTTGCACACCGCACCATGGTTCATTGATTGATTCCATGATTGGCTTGATATAGCGCTAGGGCTGTAGGAGCCTCTTTGGAGTCTGTACACACCCCTAGTGAGCGCATGTACCTATTGAGTGTGAGTGTCGAGTGATTGAGAGGACTGAGTGACTGGGAGGACTGAGTGAATTGATACTCTCATAGCTTCCATTTTTTATCACTGAATTGCATCGCATTTGATATGCATACTTGACATACATGCATAGATATGCATTTTTCCTCATGCTATATAGTGTCACGTCATTCATGACTTTTTAAACATATTGATGTGTGGGTATATAGAGGTGTTTTTATTGTACTTGTTATTTGGAAAGAAAATAAAACTTCTTACTTATTGGTGAAAGGATTTTGAGAGAAATCACAGTTTTCAAACTTACCTGTATTTTTGGCCTTTTATGCAAAAGAATTGAATTTTTACAAAGATATTTGAAAAGCATGCCTATTTTCTGGAACTGTGAACGAGTTGAGCATTTTTACTCCTAAGATAGCCCTTTTACTACCTGTGTTATGCTGTTATGAACTGTTGTGGAATACCGATATTGGACCCGACCTTGTGATAGCTCGTCACTGCATTCAACCTAAGGTTAGATTTGTTACTTACTCAATACATGGGGTTGGTTGTACTGATACAACACTTCTGCACATTGCGTGAAGATGTTGGCTGCAGTTGTTGCTGCATTTGATGGTTGCCGTATTTGAAGATGTACTCGCGTCCTTGTTGCAGCTGCCTCTGTTTTTCGGGGTAGACTTAGATTATAAAGTTTTGTTTACGTACTTTTCAAACAGAAAAAATTCATTTCCGCTATGTAAACTCTATTCTTAGAAGCTCATGATTTGTACTACCAGTCCTTGGGAAATGTATAAAATTTCGTGTATTACTTTCATTTAATTGTCTTGTTAATATAATTGAAATTGGATAATTATAAGTTGGCTTACTTAGCGGATTGGGTTAGGTGCCATCACGACTAGTGAATTTTTGGTCGTGACACCAAATCATTGAGTAAGTGCCTCTAATCAATTCTCAACAATATTTCATGAATTTTCACAAGATTTAACATCAAATTCATAAGAAATCTAAGGAAAAATTTAGGAATTTTGTCAAACTTTGAAAAATGGAAATTTGGGATTTGAGAGTCGAATATGACTCGGATTTGGAAACAAAATACATATTTGGACTCATGAGGCTATGGGTAGTCAAGACCTACCCCAGGATCCGGGTTTTGACCGGGCGGGCTCGTGAGTTGACTATTGTTGACTTTTTAGAAATTGCATAAAAATCATAGCTTTAATAATTAAAATTATTTTTCTTGCATTGTGTGATGTATTTAAGTCGTCTTTGTCTAGATTGAGCCTTTCGGAGGTGGATCTTGTAAAGGAAAAGCTAAATTGAGTATTGAATTAGCCGAATTGAAGTAAGTGTCTTGACTAACTTTGTTGAGGGAGTTTTCCCTACTATTTGACTTAGGAGTGTGTTCGGAATATTTTTGTGATGTCCGGTGAAGAATTAGGCTTGAATTGGCGAAAGTTAGTTTTTGGTGATTTTCAGTCGGTAGTGGAAAATAGGCTATCGGGGTCGGAATGGAATTCCGGAAGTTGAAACAGATTTGTAATGTCCTTTAGGAAATGTGTGCACAAATTTAGATCAATCGGAGGTATTTACGTTGGTTTCGGCATCGTTGGTGGAATTTAGAAATTTAAAAGTTCATAGGCTTTAATTTGATGTTATTTTGGTGTTTTGATGTTATTTTGGGTGTTTTGAGGGTGCAACTAAGTTTGAATGATCATTTATTGTAACGACCTGACCTGTCATTTTGCGTTATCGGACCCCGTTCCTCCAAATGAAACTTCCCATAGAGGCTTACCGTGATTTATGACTTGCGGGAATGGGTGGTTTGGGATTCGGAAGTGTTTAGAGCTGTATTGGAACACTTGGTTCCTTAAGATTGGCCTTTTTGGCCAAGTTTGACTTAAGTCAACATTTTGAGCAAACGACCTCGGAATCGANTTAATTGTACAGGTTCTGAGGCAGGTGCGTTTGGTTATCACACCAGAGCTCGTTCTTGAGTGTGTATATATATCCAAGGCCTGACTTCACGGTGAGCTGCTTCTACTGACGATCCTCAGCAGCACCCTGGAGTTTTCTTTTGTTTATTCCCCGTCTACCTCTTTCAGACAGAGGGACTGTATATTGTATCTTTTGTATATTCTGTTAGTATGCCCGTAGGACTTATGACACTAGTTCCTGGCACACACGTAGTAGTTATTTTGGATGACGGACTGTATATATATATATATATATATATATATATANGGAAATTTGGGATTTGAGAGTCGAATATGACTCGGATTTGGAAACAAAATACATATTTGGACTCATGAGGCTATGGGTAGTCAAGACCTACCCCAGGATCCGGGTTTTGACCGGGCGGGCTCGTGAGTTGACTATTGTTGACTTTTTAGAAATTGCATAAAAATCATAGCTTTAATAATTAAAATTATTTTTCTTGCATTGTGTGATGTATTTAAGTCGTCTTTGTCTAGATTGAGCCTTTCGGAGGTGGATCTTGTAAAGGAAAAGCTAAATTGAGTATTGAATTAGCCGAATTGAAGTAAGTGTCTTGACTAACTTTGTTGAGGGAGTTTTCCCTACTATTTGACTTAGGAGTGTGTTCGGAATATTTTTGTGATGTCCGGTGAAGAATTAGGCTTGAATTGGCGAAAGTTAGTTTTTGGTGATTTTCAGTCGGTAGTGGAAAATAGGCTATCGGGGTCGGAATGGAATTCCGGAAGTTGAAACAGATTTGTAATGTCCTTTAGGAAATGTGTGCACAAATTTAGATCAATCGGAGGTATTTACGTTGGTTTCGGCATCGTTGGTGGAATTTAGAAATTTAAAAGTTCATAGGCTTTAATTTGATGTTATTTTGGTGTTTTGATGTTATTTTGGGTGTTTTGAGGGTGCAACTAAGTTTGAATGATCATTTATTGTAACGACCTGACCTGTCATTTTGCGTTATCGGACCCCGTTCCTCCAAATGAAACTTCCCATAGAGGCTTACCGTGATTTATGACTTGCGGGAATGGGTGGTTTGGGATTCGGAAGTGTTTAGAGCTGTATTGGAACACTTGGTTCCTTAAGATTGGCCTTTTTGGCCAAGTTTGACTTAAGTCAACATTTTGAGCAAACGACCTCGGAATCGAGTTTCGACAGTTCCAGTAGCTTCGTATGATGATTTTGGACTTGGGCGTATGTTCGGGACGGGTTTTCAATGACCCGGGAGCATTTCGGCGCCCAATATAGAAATAGGAATTTCCTTAAATTTGAAATTTGGTTTGGAACATGATTTTATGTTATCGAGGTCCGAACGGAATTCTGAGACCGGGAATAGTTCCGTTATGTCATTTATGACTTGCCTGCAAAATTTGGTGTCATTCCGAGTGGTATAGGTCAGTTCGGCGCATTGAAAGCGAATTCTAGAACTTTAAGTTCAAAGTTTGATTCAATTTGGTTTTGGGGTCGAATTCTTAGTTTCGTTGTTGTTTTTCACGTTCCGGAAATTCGAGCGAGTTTGTATCATGAATACAGACTTGCTAGTGCCTTTGGACGGGGTCCCGAGGGGCTCGGGTGAGTTTCGGACCCCTCAGAGTTAATTCTAAAACACCAGATTTTCCTGTCTGGTTTCCTTCTGTGCGATGACAGGTGCACTAATGCGATCGCATATGAGGAGTTGGC